>CM060840.1:32125000-32320000 GCA_030762175.1 Metallyticus violacea
TATCGTTTGATATTTAAATTTTGAAGAGGATAATTGGATTGCTATCACATTTTTTTGTTTTGTTATTGTTGTCTGGCCACCTAAACTGATGTTATTTCTGTTTGATTCTAGACAAAATACTAGTTGTGTTACATTACAAGAAAGAGCAGAATTTAAGCAGATTAGTCAGAAATTTCGAAGCAGACTGTGTTATTGTAATATTAATTATTGAAATTTCCAAATATATGTTTTTAAACCTTATTTTTATTTTTTCCAGTTTCAAACAATCAGACAATAGCCTGAAGATTAAAATCAATGTTGTTTTAAGTTTAGGTTGCACCCTTTCACCTTCAACCCCCCACTTTGATCTTTCAATAAGACACACCTAACTTTTGATGCTAAAAGCTTAAAGAAAGTGCGTTTTTTATCACATATTTTATTTCCTATCGCTGCCTGGTAGCATGAACTGTTGTCACTGTTTTTTGAATTTGGAAATAATAAAAAATAAGGCAGTTAGTTGTAGGGTGATAAAATCAAATTATTTTGGGTAAAATTACCATAGTTAATATTACATAAATACAGTCTATTTCGGAACTTCTGACTAATTAACTTACATTCTTCCTTTTGAAACAATTTATTAACAAATCAAAAGGCCCATTAGTTTTACAACAACATCATCATTCATCAGCTTGCAAGGTGTACTATTGAAGTCCGTTTCGGTCACAAAGGAACGTGTTCCCATCTACATATACCTACTTCAATAATATTTAGTGCTTACTGCTTATTCGTCCAGTGTACATTATTTTAACATGTTCATACCAATCTATTTTAATCTGTATTAGGAATTATTTAATTTAAATTAAAATGATTTAACTGCTCTCTAAGTTGAACACTTAAGAGTTCATCCCTAAGGAAATAGTCAGCTACAATCTTAAAATTTTCCCTGATGTCTCAATTTGTCTTTTGTGACATCTGTTTAAATCTTAAGTTGTTTATGAATATATTTTGTTGTTCATAGTAAGTTTAATTTTAATTATTTTTGTTATAGTTCCACAGTTATATAAAGCCACCATGTTATAAAACCTAGGTTGAGTTGCCATTCTGGTTTTCTAGCCTTATTGTCTTATTGTCCCAAATGCTGGTTGGAATTTATACAGCTTCTTTTGCACATTTTCATCACACATAAAAGAAATTTTGCACCCTAAATATTTGAAACTGTTAACTTGATCAACTGCTTCATCATCAAAATTATTTTAGATCTTATTGCATACTTTCCTCAAAACCATGGACTTTTTAATTATATTTTTATTTAAAGTTATACTAAGATATTACTTTTTTAATCTGTAGGCAGTTAGTTGTAAATCATGAACAGTTTCTCCAAAAATAACCCCAGCATCTGAAAACATTAGAGTGTTTAAAACACAGTTCGCCATGTTAAAATCTTAAGTTCATTGACTTTATCATTATTTTATGGTATCTAGGTATGTATATAAAAATAAAGCCAGTAAAAGAGGACATCTGTGTTTTATCCCTGGTTCGTTTTGATAAAATTAATATTACTTCTTCTGTAATTGTCAACTATAAATCAAATATTTTCATAGAGAGTTGTATGGCTTTAATGATAAGATAGGGGTGTCCTTTTCTGCTCATTACACCACAAAATAAAATTCTATCAATACTATAAAAATATTCCTATAATCTACAAATAAAATATTGAAATATACGTGTAAGGCTGCAAAATAAAAATAAAACAAAATCAACAGTAATTAACGTAGCCTTAGAGACGGTGGACACTGGTTTTGAGACGAAATGACAACTGAACTTTAGGAAGAAAACTTTCTAGTGCTATACTCACCAGATCTCCCTAATGCTTAATGAAGAGCGAGAATAAACCTTAGACAGGGAGGTTGGTCCTGGTGGGATTCGAACCAACCCGTTCACTAGCCCGTGCACTAACGACCTCGGTCAATCGTGTAGAAATATCATTTGAAACGGGAATTCAACCACAGCCGTTCTTTAAGACATGCATTATTATTCATAATTTATATTAATTGGTTTTCTTTAACAAAGCACCGTTGAACAACCTTAGAAATGCACTGCTGGACATTAAAAGCGTATCGCCCACAATAGATGCGTTAAGTCAAACCCACATTTTCTCAAAAGGAAAGAATTCGTTGAATATATGATAGCAATGCCAGCAGGTGTCTGAATTTGATCGCGGGAGTATTGTGGCATATTAAGAGTGCGGGATATTATTCCGAGAAATTGGTGCTCTTTTTGAACAAAATGCCTTCACTGTGAACAGTAAATAGAAGTAGGACGAACACATGGACATAAAGGATCCCAGCTGCTCCATCAGACAACGGTACGAGAACATATATCATTTCTGCATGTCTATTATGAGCATGCATATTGTTTTTCAGTTTTAATGGCCAGCAGTATATTTCTATCTTCTGCATTGTTGAATAGAAAAATATTTTAACAATTACTGCGTTTTATAAGCTTCGAAGCATGGTTTTGTACATTGGCCTAACATATTTTACAGTGCCGCTCTTGAAATTATAATCAATAATGCATTCACGGTTCTTTGTTCATTTTAACGTGCTAAAGGCGCCTTACCAATACCTAGCGATGTCGCTAATGTAAACTTAAAAGGCAAAGAAAATCCAAAGACACCAACTTTCCTTTATCACTTTGTACTCCCGTTAATAGCTGAACTTTCTATCAAGTTTCAGAATCATTGCCAAGTCTTATAGAGGTTTCGCAGTCGTTTAAAAGAATATCATTAAGAAAACACGTACGCTGAGAAGTTCTACGTTCCAATAGATGAGTCTGTAGAATAAATTAGATACTTTATTTACACAGGAAGCTAGCTGTAGCAAATTCATGAATATCAAAAGAACTCTCAGTGACGAGAAATAGTTAAAACTCTGACTGTAAGCTGCAACTTCGACGTTTAAAATCAATTTTTTTATCCCATTCTAACAGCAAATGGCAAAATGTTAGTATTCTAACGTGGAATTAAAACATTTTAAGCCCTACAGTATTTTTTAAATGCTAAAGTAGGAAATAAAGTGGTTTTTAGTCTAGTCTTATAACTGATTTTGCTAAATATTTTAAATTACAGAATGTCAAGTAACTCGAATAATCCTGCTGTGGGGATCGACCTCGGCACTACGTACTCCTGCGTGGGCGTCTTTCAGTTCGGAAAAGTGGAGATAATAGCCAACGATCAAGGAAATCGTACCACTCCTAGCTATGTAGCATTTACAGATGCTGAAAGACTGATAGGAGAAGCTGCAAGGAATCAGGCTGCAATGAATCCCGAAAACACAATCTTTGGTAAGTACACTGAATTAGGCTTAACTTATGGTTATTATTATATATAAAACACAATATAAATTTTGGATAAATAAGATAGAAATGTAGAACATTCTCCCCCCCCCCTGTTCGTCAAAATTGTGTTATGTATGTATGTATGTATGTATGTATGTATGTATGTATGTATGTATGTATGTATGTATGTATGTATGTATGTTATGTATGACTTTGCTCGTTTTGCTCGTTATTATGTCACTGTAATGTTGACAGCAATTAGACATCGCGCTTTTTTGTTAGTTTGTTTTTTTTTTTTACATGCTAAGCAACACTGTTTATTTATTAAAGGCAGTGGGGAAATTATATCTGGTACTGTATTCCGCAACCAGGATTTGTGGGTGATGCTAAAAGGGGCGAGGAGGATTAGGTCCTACGACATGGCAAAAGCCCTGACTTGAACCTGCGTCAGTGGTGCATATTTGCTTTAGACAAGGCCTCTAGGGTCTACAGAAAGTACGAAATTATGGTGATTTACATAGTGAAAATAACCTATGTTAGCTCTAGGAAGCCTATTTGCATGATGATTTTCTGGGCGTAAGGTGGTGCCGGAAAGTTTGGGGGTGGTTCTTCACCTATTTCAGCAGGACTGTTGACAATGTTAGAGGTTAAGTCATATATTTGGTCAATTCGATGTTGGTGGTGATTTAATTTAACTGTCAATTCAAATTGTCTGTCGTTCATTGTATGTTTGAGGTGACCATAGCGGTTCGTTGCAGCTTCCGACGTAGCGAGGCGTTGGGAAATGGTCGCTAGTATGGTGCTGCACAACTCATTTAGGCGTGCGGTCTGTGCGGCTAGTTCTGTGGTGAGATGTTCTAGGAGTTTGATCTTGAACCGGGGATTTCCTGCAGCTCGGTACCGAAGTTTGCTGCGGCCAATTCCAGTGTCTGTAGTTTGCTGGTGATTTCTGCGTTGTTATCTGCGAGTGATGCTAGAGCTTGTTGTGTAGGAACTTGAAGTGTTTGCAATGTTGATATGTAATCCAGTGAGAGAGTTGGCGTTGTGTCGTATGTTCCATGTTTTGATGCTGGTAGAATAGATGGAGAGGCACGACCTGGGGCAGATTGCTTGCCCCGTGTAGTGATATGTTCTCGCACAAGTTCCGCAGTAATGACACCGGTGTGTCAGGTTGTGTTGTTTGCAGGCTGCCGTGAGGGATTCTGATCCACAGTATAACAGAGGAGGCTGCTCACAGGATTCAGCGGTGTGGCCATACCCGCAGCATTTGCGCAGGGCAGGTTTCGTTGGCTGTGGTAGGGCTAAATCTCTCGGTGTTGTCCTGCAACTCGTATCCCCTTCTGAACTGCGTTGGCGCAATCTGCCTCTTCTAGAAAGAGAGGCGCACTAGCATTGCGCTGATCTAATTCTCACTCTCTGCTTGTGGAGATCCGCTGAAGTTGTGTTTTGTGAAGGAGACACTATTCTGAGAGTTCTCGTGGTACATTGATGATCACGGCGCTGTATGTGCTGCTATTCTGCGTTGGCTGCGACTGGGATGAATCTCGTAGGTGTTGTCCTGCAACATTTATCCCTTTCTGAACTGCGTTGACACAGTCCGCCTCTTCTAGAAAGAATTGGTGAACCAGCGGTGAGATATCTTGCGCTGATCTAATTCTCACTGCTCTAGTTGTGGAGATTCATTGTAGTTGTGCTCTGTGAAGGAAGTACAGCTCTGAGAGTTGTGGTACATTGATGATCATGGCGCCGTATGTGCTACTTACTATTCTGCATTAGCTGGATTTCTGTGACGGTGCTGCACTGCGATGGCGGAGGAGACTGGCTGCATTGACAGTCAGGATCTTCCGGTAGAATCGGCTAGGGCAATGGGCTAGCGGTGGCGGAGTTGCCCGTGAGGCTGGGCGCGAAGGATCGGTTGATTTTGCGGTAATGGCGGCTGTCTTCTTGGGTTTTGCTGTTGAGGCGTGATGTGCGGTGATTGGTTGCTCCTTCTTGCCCATGATGTTCTAGCGGATGTTACTTCTTGCTCGACCTCCAACGAAAGACCACATCGCGGTTAGTATGCGTTGGTACTAAGATGAGGAACTACCGAGTGATCCAATGAACTATGATCCAACTTGTGGTGAACACCTATTTCCAGACTTGGACTTGAAAAAGGTTATACTAATTTCTGGCAATCATTTTGAATCTGATAGTGCTTGTGTTCATGTCAGTCAATTCGAGGACGTGTTTTGTTCTGTATTCAATCGCGAAGTGAATTATGACTATATATATATATATATATTCTATTGCGCAACATGAATTTATTTATGATTCATATGTACAATATGTACAATCAGCACAATGTTTATAATCGTTATGACAAATTTCCCACCACGGATAGTGTTCAGCCCAAGAAACTTAACAGACGACGTAGGGATATCAACGAAGAAGCATTAGATGACATGAAAAATTCCAACCTCGATCTTCAGCCCTCCGGACTGACGCTCTACCAACTGAGCTACCGTGTTCTCCACGAGCCCCTCTCGCCTGATTCAGTAAACTACGGAAACCTTAATGTTACAAGTATTTATGACCCAGGCTTCCAGTTTAACCACCAGCTATATAGGGGACTTATGGAAATTGTTCTTTCACACAAGCAGTATGTAGTACATAATTTGGAAATTCCAATCATTTTCTAAAAATATCGAGTTCAACTCAACCCAATTACTTAGCATTCTTCCGACACTCTCAAAGGCTCTAGAGCGTGTTATCTACAAACAATTGCATATGTCTATTTCAATATGCATAGTTTTCTAGACAACTTTCAACTACACCACAGCTACCCAGTCTGCTAAAGACATAAAGCTATGGACAGACGCAAAGCGACTGCATTAACCTTAATCGATTTCAGTAGTTTTCGATGCTGTAGTCATCGGTCCTGGTGGTTGTAGTGCTAACCATACTTGCCACCTAAATTTTTTCGGGCGTAAAATCCTAAGTTGGTTTCCTTCAGAAGGGAAGTAAAGCCGCGGGTCCCGTGTCGTACATTTACGCACGATAAAGAACCTCAAGCCTGAAAAAGCAGACTCCTGAGCAAAATTTTTCGGACATTTCACGCTCTGAATTGAATGGGACGCTGATGACCTGAGATGTTAAAGAGCGTCCATAAATAAGTCAATTAAAAATACTGTAGACATTCAGTTGCTAATAGCTAAATTAAGACATATTAATTCACACTTCACACCTTATTACCTTGTCTCTTGTTTAGTTTCCTCAATTCCCAGTATAATCGTACACACGATAACAGAATAAGCTCATCTTACCATTAACACACCATTAGGCATCTCTATACTCAGCCTCGTTTTCAGTAGCCACCACTTGTTCTTGGAATTCATTGCAACAAGATATCAGGGAAGGTGTAAATATGACTTCCTTTTGAGTTAGATCTATTTATTCAGACATTTATTCAGAGTATATCACAGTATATTCAGAGAATACATTTAAGTATTACTAGGCGACTCAGTTTAATATTGATCGTGTTACTTGTTATTTTATATTTATACTTAGAACGGTAATTAATGTTAGCTCTGTCAGAGTCTCTGCAGTTCCGAAATGCATGATATTTATTTTATATGTGTATTTTACACAATGTTAATAGTATTTTTACTTTATCTCTATTTCCTATTATGTAATATTGCTTAGCATTGACTTTGTTATCTCTTTTATCCATTTATGTACGTATCATTGTCATCTTATTATTTTAATCTGGTTGAGTATAAGAGAAAGTCTTATGGTCTAAGCTTCGTCAACAAAATAAATAAATAAATATATAAATAAAAATATTGTTATATTATTATTATTATTATTATTATTATTATTATTATTATTATAAAATGCCTTTTCTGTCTGGGACGTATTTAAGAGTAAGTAATGAACATGTTTCCGAACATTTAGAGTTGATAGAGCCAGTTTTTTTTGTTTGTCATTTTTTGGCCCATTTTAAGGTTTAAAAAACTTTCTTTGGCCTGTTTTGATCCTTATGGATTTTTAATGAAATTATTTACACATTTTAAAAGGCAGTTAAAGAAAATTTAAAAAATTATATTTAAATGACATTTACATCTAACAAAAATATTTATCAAGTATCTCCTTATACATTTATTTCTTTTCAAGCAGTCAAAAACTTTCTCCCCATCCATTCATTAAGCTCTTTATATAGCAAACATTCATTATTGAAAAGGAGATTACCTAGGGCATACGAAAGCCAGGAAATAGAGAGGATGTTTTAATAGCATTTAACGCTCGTTTTTACTACTGAGGCACCACAGACGGTGGACACTGATAATACATGACATGAAATGATAAACTGGGAAAGGATGTTTTTTTAAGGAAGGAAACGTTCCAGGCCTAAGTTTAGGGTACCTCCTCGGCATTTGCCATTTATGAGGACTGAGGAAAACCTGAAAACCCTCATTCAGGGAGGATATCCTGGTGGGAATCGAACTCCAAACCTCCCGCTCGTGAATCCATGCCTTAACGACCTGTCACCAAGGACAGTAAATAGAGAGGAAGAGGGAAGTTTGAATAGTGCTGGGAATGACCTTGTATCGACCTGTGCCATACAATTCTAGAGACTTTGTGGTGGGGATAACTTCTCAGCTGCATAAATGTAACAAACAATTGCAAGAGAGAAGAATAAGAGCGGTACAGCTTTGCATTAAACAGTCCCTCAATGTGTTCAGTACGGAAGTAAGAGAAATACTACAGATTTTCCTATAATCATATAAACAGGAAATAAACTCGACCAGAAACCACTGCGCATCTCCTGCTCATTCGCCAGAATTATTCATAACTATTTTACTTTGGCTTAATCAGTCATGATATCTTGAAAGGTGAATGTTCTGTTCTAACTGGTATGGGTTCTTCCGAAAAAGCTCGTTTTAATTATGTTTCAATAGCTTCAGTGTAAGTAGAACGTTCTTTTTCCGTGATGAAAAATGTTCCCTCTGACAAACGGCTGACCATGACAGCTGATACCTTGAAAAATCATCTTATTGTTGTTTGTAATAAAACTTGTACTTTAGTTATGAGATAAAATTATTAAGTTTCTTAAGTACTTATTTTAATTAATAATGAGTGACATTACTCTTTGTTTTCCCTCTTAATAAATTCCTATTTTAATTATATTACTGCCTTTTTCAGTAATTTAAGTGCCTTTTTGTCTGTCTATTTTAACCAAAATAAATGGCTTAGCTTCTTGGCTCTGGACGAATAATATAGTTTCCTTTGGATTAACTTAAATTTCTATGGGACTATACGATATTCCTTATAATATTAAACTAAATTAAATTAGGAAAGCAAACCATTACTTTACTTTTTGTGAAAATATTTCAAATTCTTACAGCACGACATTATATTAAGAGTTTTAGAACAATACATTGATTTAATAAAGGAACCCATCCAGAAAACACAGAACCCCTCTTCTTGTTGTAAATTTTTTTAATTGCCTATCTACATAAAATTATTTTACTTTTATATTGCTGATTTAGGTTTGAAAATGAACGTGCTTTGTTAACTTTCTTACGCGAATGCAAGTATGGCAAATCTCAAGTTATAGTTAAATGATTACCCTCTGGGGCCCATTGTATGCCTCTTAGTGAGAGTCTCTATAGCATACTATTTAATAGACTTACCTTAGTGTAAAATGCTAAAGCCGTATCCCCTATTATTTTAAGATAGATTCTGATTTCCGTTGACCATTCACTCAATGCCTGCAATGCGTTTTATATGCAGGATCACATAAATGTGATGTGGATTCTTAACACTCTTCGGAAAATGCAAAAGCCTTCTAAGGTAAAGTCAGCCAGGTTCTTACAAAAATCTTCAGTGATACCATGGCGTCCAGGAATTTTAGAAGAGCCGAAAGTTTGATCCAACAGGATGATTGCGGCACCTTTCTTTGCAGGTTATCAGTGTGTAGACTTCAGATGAAGCTGAGCTAAAAGAACTTACTCTGTCAATCCTTACTATGATTTATTATTAAATGTTTGTTAGTGCTTTTCGGTCAAACGTTTAATTACTTTATTTTTGTTTCCATCGACAGATGCAAAGAGACTCATTGGACGCCGATACGACGATCCTGTCATCGAGAACGATAAGAAACTATGGCCATTTACGGTCATTCAGGAGGGCGGTAAACCCAAAATCCAGGTTGAGTTCAAAGGCAAGAAAAAGGCGTTTTTTCCAGAAGAAATATCAGCTATGATACTGGGCAGGATGAAGGATACTGCTGAAGGTTTCCTAGGACGTAAGGTTACAGACGCCGTCATCACGGTACCTGCGTATTTTAACGACTCACAGCGACAAGCCACTAAGGATGCTGGTCAAATCGCTGGTCTAAATGTTCTCCGGATTATTAACGAACCTACAGCGGCGGCCATTGCTTACGGACTGGATCGGAAGGTAACTGAATGGGCTTCCCGAAATGCAGTAATCGCAGTACCTCAGCATTTTGAGCTGTTAATTTAAGAGAAGTTACATTATAACTTGAAGTTAGGCAACCCAGTATTTTTGGAATTTAGCCGCTATGGAGCTCAATAATTCCGAAATATATTACATGTTATTCATATTTCGACTCTTTTAAGGGACATGTCAATAAATGTCAAATTCACCGCTAGGAGTGTTAAAACGTAGAAGAGGGAATCCGCTCTTCTAGCCAATTTCGTTTTGAAGGATCAAACTGTTCTGGGCCAAGGATTAAAAAAATGTAATAACTATTTAAAAAGTGCAAACAAAAAAGTTATAAGACATTTCTTTTTCAATTTGTACAATCCTAAATCTACCTTTTTGTGTTTATTAATATAACAAAGCAGTAATCGATTAATTTAATACATAATAATAATTGTAGGAACGTACTATTCTAAAGGGACTTGGGGAAAATGTCAATATGCATAATTGATATTAACTGATTTGAAAACATAAATAATTTTTCTTTTTTTTAAATTATTAATAAGCTGTGTGTTTGGTTCATTAATTTATATTGATCAAAACCAAAGAAAACCCAATTAAACTATAAAAAGAAAAATATATAAATAAATATATAACAACATTCAATTATACATAACAATAACAATTTATTTAATCAGCCAAAACAATGATAACTATACATTCTTTACACTTTCACAGCTGGCTTTGTTATTATTACAATTTGTCATTTCCGGGCTATTTCACTGTAGTCAGTGGTTAAAATTCAATTTAAAACGAGAGAGACCTTAGAAAGAGAATACAGTCCAAAAAATTCAAAGATAGAGGTTTTCAAATAAGCAATTCGCGGAATCCGTCACTGATCAACAAGCAACATCTACACCACAACTCTCCCACCACTTTTGCCTCCTCTTATTTCTAATGTTCTGTTCCCCTGCCTCTCCAGACACACTCAGCTCATTGACGATACTGCCTCAGCAGCCACCGAAAGCTTTGGATTTTAAATATCATTTAAACCGCTATTATAAAAAATATACCGGTAATGATCAATTTTAATAACAGTATGAATGATTACTTTTACTATACCTGAGTGCTAAATCTTAGCGCATTTACCAACATTCTTGCCGAAAGTTTAACTTTAACATTGACTGTCTTTTTTTTTTTTTTGAACATTTATCGGTGCATAGCAATAACGATAACAGACAGCAATATAAATTCCAGAACAGCTTCAGTAATCCGGACTGGAGATTGGAGCTGATTTTAACATCTTCAAGATCTTTCGAAGCCCCAGAAATGTCCTGGGAGCATCTTTATTAAAGTTTACTCAAGAAATGATAAAACTAAGTATATATTGCTTGTTATATAATCTTAAAATACTATCCATTAGCCCAATTATGTGTTCAAGCAAGCAGTTTTGAATATGTTTATAACAACAACAACTATCAACTCTGACTTCACACACGTACGAATTAAAATTAATGTAGTTTACAAATCAATAATATATACTAAGGTGGAAACGAACTAAGTAAACCCCCCCCATTAAAAATGTAAAAATTCACAAGGATAAAAATGTATAAAACAGGAAAAATAGGACACAGTTCAGCACAGAACTTCATTTCGAAATATTGGAAAATCTGCATAGTTATTAAACAAAATATTTTCAATCTGTTTAGAGGGGTCTTAGATATGTAATTTGAGGTAAAGAACTCATGTTCACTGATGTAAAATGTCGGAGATATAAGGTATTGAAGTAATTACAATTTGGTGCTCATAAATTAATAGCAAAGCGAAATATGGTTAAATTTTATATTATAATTTATTAACATTGATCGAAAAAATTTGATAAATAACAATCATCAATAGCGTGGTATAAAATTTTAGTAAAGTCGATACTTTCTGAATGCAGTAGAAAGTATCGACTTTACTAAAATTTTCTTCTTTCTCCTGCATTCAGAAAGTATTAAAAGAATGCTTATCTCTACTTCAAACCATGCCATGTTTCAGAGTCTATAATTGCTAAATTATGGGCATTTTAGGTGGTTTTGAGACTGATTTTCCATGTTAGAAAGCATATTTTCAACGAAAGTTGTTTATTTTGTTGATTTTAATCAGAATGTGTAAAATCTATACCGTAGTTACATTTTAAAGTTCTCCCTTCCGGAATGATAGTCCTGCGTGAAGTGTGGCCCATTGAAGCTAGCATGAGGGTTCCTTCCTCTGAAGAGTTTGGCAAAACTCAGCATTGATCCATATAAGGGATTATTAACTTGTAACACCGTTTGTGGGTCACTCTATATTTTAGCGTTCTCCGAAATACATTACATATTGGGCTGTCTCAGAAGTTATGGGAAAGTGAACAATTCTGCTCACGTGCCTTGTTCTCCGAAAAGAAAACGTTTGTCATAATTATGACGAGGGTTGTAGAAACAACCCCGACTCGATAAAAAAAAAACTGTTGCGTATATGTTGGCTACACACATATGTGATGTCTTGTGTGCTTGACATGCCCATGACGTTCTGTATCCCTGAATAGGAGACGTTTATATAACGAGCCGTCAGTTGGATAACCATCAGCGGTCTGGCATTTTGTTGGACACTGCAACGTTGAGTAAAAAGATCAAAAACAAACGTTGTTAAGCTCTGTATTGTGCTACTATATGAGAATACCCATAGATACACATCCTTTAAACCAGCAGCTCTTCAGTTAAAAATTCCCTGGAAGATACTGGAAGAACTTCTGGGGCCAATCATTTAATTATTATTTGCAAGACTCGAGTAAATTTCTGAAGATATAATGCTGAGCTTAACAACAGTGTGACGTGTTAGTTATCGTTTTTGACAGGAACATACATCGGCTTCCGCAACAGTGAGATCGCTGCCACTTAATGCTTGCCGCTTTTTCATTTGACCAGACTTCGTGAATCAAACAGTATATTGATGCAAGGTTAAGCTGTACTGCTACAGCTAAATTGCAAATAAAGTTCTGCAATAATAGGGAACTTGTGTGAAATGAAAAATAAAATGGGATGCTTAACAAGGACTATAAAATTTAATTTTAAATAAAAAATGTTAATTTTCACATCTTATACGAAAATTAAAACTACAAATTGATTAAAACTACTTTTTCTTGAAGTAGTAGTAGTAGTAGTAGTAGTAGTAGTAGTAGTAGTAGTAGTAGTAGTAGTAGTAGTAATAGTAGTAGTAGTAATAGTAGTAGTAGTAGTAGTAGTAGAAATAGTAGTAGTAGCGGAAGTAGTAGTAATAGTAGTAGTAGTAGTAATAGTAGTAGTAGTAATAGTAGTAGTAGTAATAGTAGTAGTAGTAGTAGTAGTAGTAATAGTAGTAGTAGTAGTAATAGTAGTAGTAGTAGTAGTAGAAATAGTAGTAGTAGCGGAAGTAGTAGTAGTAGTAGTAGTAGTAGTAGTAGTAGTAGTAGTAGTAGTAGTAGTAGAAATAGTAGTAGAAATAGTAGTAGTAGCGGAAGTAGTAGTAGTAGTAGTAGTAGTAGAAATAGTAGTAGTAGCGGAAGTAGTAGTAGTAGTAGTAATAATCTAGCTCATCCATGTAGCACGGGTCCTGAGACTGTATGTGCTTTCCCCTTAGACTAGGAAATACATGAAATTACACAAAACAATATTTAACTCTTAAGAAACAACAAGATGTATAATAATGAAATAAGGAAATAAATAAATGGAAAAGAAAAAATATTATAATAATAGAAAAAGCTTTTTCTACTTCTTCTTTAGAAATATACAGATAAAATAAACAGAGAAAAAAAACTGTACAATAGTAAATAACTTATATTCATATACATACACATATATAAATAATTAAAAATACTCATGTTCTCCTACCAGCCCCCCTCCCCAGAATTCTGCCTCTTTCGATCTGAGCTGTCTCGTTTTATTTAAATTTTTATTTATTCCCTCCTCCTCCTTCCTATCTTTCTTGAAGTATGCCTGAAGATTTCATTCTGTGGCGAATATAAACTGTTTCAGGGCACTGGTGAAAGAAACGTGCTGATTTTCGATCTTGGTGGAGGAACCTTCGATGTATCTATTCTTATCATCGCAGATGGCATCTTTGAAGTGAAGGCAACAGCTGGAGATACACATTTGGGAGGCGAGGACTTCGACTCCCGCTTGGTGAACTATTTTTCTGAAGAATTCAAACGAAAATACAAGAAGGATCTCTCGACCAATAAAAGAGCACTACGAAGGCTACGAACTGCTTGCGAACGTGCCAAGCGTACACTCTCTTCTTCCACACAAGCGACGGTGGAGATCGATTCGCTGATGGAAGGCATCGATTATTACACCAGTATAAGTAGAGCTCGCTTTGAAGAACTGAACTCCGATCTCTTCCTTAAAACCCTGGAACCGGTTAGTTTTATTTAACTATACCATACGTTTGGAAGGGTTTAGAGTATTCTTCTTTTAAGTGTATATATTTTCTATCATTATTTTCTTTGAATATCTTATAGTTTTGACGATTTAATTTATTTTAAAAACGGCAACTTTGGCGCTTTCATCTATTTTTAAAATTGTAACTCTAGCTATGTCGCGCAGCAGAGGACACGTGTCGCTTCTAGCACTAACAACGGATTGCGAGTACAAGTTGGCCAACCTACTGAATGTTTATACGTGAGGAAATCAGTGATATGGTACCTTGTGACCTAGCTAGCGTTCGTCTACACGTCACAAGGACACTCACGCTTTGCCAGAGCAGTTTTTGCAGCACGTGGCTATTTACTCTAATCTTTAACATAAATTTGGTCAAAAACAGTAGAGTGGGGGAAAATTTAGTCATCCGGTAATTCTTAAGCGTTTTTGCATCATAAGCGGAAACAATTTGATGAATAAGGGCCAATTTATGACCATACGAACAGTATAGTAAAACAGTTATAGAATAATTTGCTTGTTTACTATATCGCGAAGAATTACTCCTTGAAAAAAGCGCACTCTCACCCTTTCCACCCTATACAGCATTCCTTTATTAGATCGTGAAGCATAAACGAGTAAAAGAGTACTGCATAACGAACATTTGAGTATAAAAATATTAAAACTGATAATTTACTTTCTTAAAATGTATGCAAGAGTAAAATTCAAGCGCACCATTGAAACGGCATTGAAACGGCTACTTTTATCCATACCTCTTGCTCCCTGGCTGAAATAAACAATTTACTCTTAAGTAATCAATCACTTTAAAATATAAAAATGTTATTTTAGTTTTAACATTATGGTGTCTTTTTATGTGGTAAATTTTATATTTTTGCAATCACACAGATTATTTATAGCTTCTTTGAAATTCAAAGAATTAAAAATCGTCCATTCTTGTAGCAATGGTTGTATTTCTGCTTAAATTTTATTAATTAAGTATGTGAGAACTTTGGGCGATTCCGTGTGAAATCGAATGAAAAATTATAACAATGGACATTATATTTATAAAAGCTTAATACATTTTATACTGCTTACTGCAACATATTATAAAAATGAAAATTTGGTGAATTTTAATCTAATAGTTTTAATGCTTTTTTTTTAAATTAGCCTTCATTATTAAAATTTCTGTTTTTATATACAAATGCGGAATCATTTAAAATAGAATTTGAACACTAATTAACTTAAAGAAGACATTGTTTGGAAAAACATGACTATTAATTAATAAGATTAGAAGAAAATGTGTTTATTCATGTTTGAAGGGTTTTCTCCAAGTCTAATGAAAAAAAATTGATAAGACTGCAATTTATCAAAACAAATAAATATAGTTTTCAGGTAAAAATAAAAAGTAGAAAAAAATCATACCTAAGTAGAGTCATTACACGTCTTCCACACCAATGCCAATAATATTATCACTCTCAAGTTAAAGTACTACGGCTGACTTCTCGCTCGACCCACACGACCATACAACTAGCAAGATTTGCTACAATTTTAGGGGGGATTATTGATTATTATTGATGAAACATAAAAATAGTAGACACATTTTGTGGGAGAGAGCAATTCGGTTATATTTTTTGGTTTTACTGGTTTCTAGGAAGAAGTTAGTAAATATTATTTAATTAAGTTATGTCCCCGTCGAAAAATTGTATTAACCATTAATGAAATATCTAGTATGAATATTTTCAGGTATATGTCTTTCGAAATGCAACAAATTAAAACGAGAAATGGATTTAGAGAAAAATGGCCTTCACACAATCACAATATGTTTTAGCTCTTTTAATAAGCATTTTTTTCAAGGCAGTACTAATTTGTAAGATTTCTTAGCATCCCATTGGCCTGTAAGGAAAATGCTTTTGCTTGACAAACTTGAAAATGAGCAACTATAATGCAGGTAGATGCAGTTAGGAAGCAACTAACTATCTAAACAATATCAAATGATCAGTTTTATTGTTTGACAACATTAGAAAATTTATAGAATTTTTCTCCTACGATTGCCGAATGGAAGATTAATTGGTCATTGAAATATTGTAGGCCATGACCGACATCATATAGCGGGTTTCTATTAATACTATTTAAAGAATGTGAGTATCCATTATCTCAATGCTCAAGGATAACGTTATCAATCGGTCGCTTCCTAACTGTAGCTTTATTCAAGTTTCTCTAGCTTGGAGTTAAAAGTTTAAGATACCAAGCCGAAACAATCGAGTGCTTACAAATCAAATTCCTTTATCAATTACACTTTCCTCGCAATACCGCTGACGTGTTCCAGAAACGAATTTGAGCGTTCTTTAGAACAACTCTTCAGATTATAAAATGCCACATTTTTACAAATGCCTTACTGCCAATAATGCATAAGTTTAAGCCAGTAAAAAGCAACTTAATATACAAAATAACGTAACTGATAGCATCACATAATCTGTTTGTAATATTCTATCATATGTTACAACTTTGTCAGCTCTTCTGAAACCGTCCCTTGTTTTTGTTAGCTTTAGTAAATTTAACCTCTACATATTAGGGCACTAACAAAACTGAGGGCTTTCATTATGAACTGATAAACACATGCAGCATGTAATGAAGAAGCATGATCCCTATGTTTACCTTTCTACAGGTTAGTATAGAAAGTGAAAGTTGGTGCGGGCGCTAACTAATACATTATCTTCCCTCTTACTTAGTACAGTGTAGCTAACTTTACATAAACTGTTAACTTCTCTTGCATCATGTCTATCGTTTCATTCTAACACTGGCGAAAGAAATAATTTACTTTTGCTTCGGAAACTGCGAGCCACGGTATATAAAACAATGGAATATCTTTGGATTTTAGAATAAGAAAACTATTTTTTACTTATTTGTGTTTTGTTCGTTTCCTTTTTCAACTTGTCTCTTAGACTTGCTAAGGAAAGCAACAGTGGCTTTTTTAAATTCATAATAAGTTCTCCATTCAATTTTTAAAAGGACATATTTCGAAAACATTGTGTAACTACACTGCCAGTCTACATAGCAAAGCTCTTCAGTTGAATTTTTGAATTTTACGTTTTTATCCAATTAACTTCTTTAGTTAGTTTTATGTTGGTAGACTCATAATAAACTTGTGCGTTTTAAACATACCTTTATTCTACATAAGTAATTAAAGTTAATTAATGTTAAAGTACACACAAATAAGTATAACTGTCGCATAGGCCTTATGACCGTCATACTAATACCATCCTTGTAACAATCAAAATACATTTACATACTTACATCATACATACAGACTTGCATTATAAATAAACATATACAAACACATCAAATACTTAAATAAACATTTTATATGAATAATTTTATATATTTATAATCACACATGAATAGTACTCTTACCCCTAAGCCCTCTTCCCTTTACTCACACCTCCCCAGCTCCCCTCTCTTCTCTATAGCCATTGAGCTTCTTTGTCGGATCTTCGCTAGAAATGTTTCCCGTTTGTGTATGTATGACAGGTGTTCAGACTTTGGTTGGAACGTATTAATATCAGTTTTGTATATATTTATATTGTAAAATACACTATAATATGCATATATATTGATATTGAAGAGATGGATTTGCTAGATTTAAGGGCATATAAAAGTCCAACAATTTAGATTATACAGAATTAATATCAATCAGAAAAAATTACCATTTTCAGCACAAAAACTTGCATATTTAATGGATCAACATGCATAAAAGTTCTTTACGAATCTAATGGGCTTTGTTAAAGAAAATGATAAAAATTTAATTACTTGCAGGTCGAGAAAGCTCTGCGTGATGCCAAGATAGAAAAATCCCGAATACACGATATTGTTTTGGTTGGCGGATCTACGCGAATTCCACGCATTCAGAAACTGCTTCAGGTAAGTCTTTTCAGCACACAACCTTAACTTAAAAAGGATGTATTCTCAGAGCAAGCATTACGAATTTATAATTCAGTATTCATGAAATAAGCGCATATCAAAGACCTAATGGACTGTACATAGAGAATACGGCGGTCGTTTGTAAATTTCGGTAAATTCCATGAAATAAATTTGTTAAGTGACATCACTATTGGCAAGCATAACGGATATCTAAATCTAACCCTGACACATCTGCGATAAAAATGATTGTACATTTGTTTTAAAAAAATGATTTTGAAGAACTGGACGCAAAGTCCAGTTGGATGAGGTTTCTACAAAACTATAGCGAAAGAGGCGCCATCGGTTTAGCCGCCTACTTTCTTAGCAAACGCACTGTATCCCAGTAAATAAAGCAGATATGAGTTATGACAGCAATCAGAACAATTGGTCTGAGATGTATGAGATTAATATCTAAAAATGATCCACATTTTAAAGCAGATTTAATTTTTAAAAAAAATCATGTGAAAGGAGTTGCAGTGGATACAGAATTAAATAAAAAGCCTAGTAGTACGAATTTAAGCTGTTTGCATTAAACAAACAACACCCAGTTTAAAAAAGGCATTTACAGAATAGATTAATAAATATAAATTAGGTGGCTAGGAAAATAACAACCATTTACATGTAAAGCAGTAATACTAAAGTTAAATAACAATGCGGAGAAATGTCTAAATGATGGTTGCATTATAGTGCTTCTACACGCTACAAAACAAACGTCTGCAGAGAATTTGAGAACAGAAACGGAACTTGAAACAAAGTATCTTTAGACATTCTCATATGCTTCAATAAGGGGCTACGTCGATAGGGGATTCGTCGATATGAATCAACGTCATAGCCACGTTGCGATATGAGTACGGTGTGTCAAATTTAAAACAATGTAATTGGCAGAGATGCATGATCACTCAGTGTACATGTCTTCGTGGAAAATTTAAGGCGTTTTGAGAATTAGAGTAGGTATGTTATAACAACAAATACTATACTTAAACTCCAATGAATTAAAATTATAACACGTGTTTAACAGAATACATTATTTGCTTATGGTAAGTCATTCCGTCTTCAGTCCATAAACACTCCAACATTTGTAGCTTTGGAGTTAATATCTGCAGCAGCATAAGAAAGTGTCAGAGACAATCTGTTTCTATCCTTGAGATATAAATTTTTTGACCCCCTTTCTACTCGTAAATTCATTATAAATATTTTTCCGCGCCTTATGAAAGAATGAAATCATTTTATATTACTTATACACATAGGCATTTTATACTAGGCTATAAATCCTTTTGGCACATGAAAATAAACAATAATATGAATAAGAATATCACAATATACTTTCAGTATGTAAGGAATGTTTCATAGAACTGATAGATGATATTGCATTTCATTACCTTTAAACTAAACACGAGGTCTCATCTTCGATATCAACACAGCAAAGATGAAGAAAGTAATGTATGTGACTTATTAGTCCCTTCCGAAACGTGCAACCACCACATTGGTCGAGGAATTTGACAACTGGGTCCATAACATAAATGAATATACTTTTGAGCATTCACTCTCCGAACCTTTAAAGGAAGCTGGTCAGAGGAATCTTTCTATACAAGTTAATTGTAGCCCAGAAAGAGTTATACTTCCTGATGTCAAATATCAATCGCTCGCCCCTACTTAGATATTTCCTTTTCCTCAAAACGTTGAGCACAGTTTGTACTTGAGCGTCCTTATTGTAGAACCAACTTATTTTGATTCTGCATTGATAACTGTGGATTTTGACCCTGAACTTTTTTGAAAATGGCCTGTTATTGATTCATATACCTCCGGGCGTCACTGTAAATATTTACAATGTAGTTTGTTTTATAACAGTTTGAACATTTTAGACAGACTTCCTCTTCTGGTAAAGTTTACTCTCCAGTTTCACAAATTGGTCTTTTCCTTATGTTTTTAAACGCAAAGAAGTTGTACCAAAAGTCGTGACTAGAATGCTTCAACCTTTATTGTAGGATTTGTTCAATGGACGCGAGCTGAACAAGTCGATTAACCCAGATGAAGCTGTGGCATATGGTGCTACTGTGCAAGCAGCCATCCTACACGGTGAGTCAGATACAGTAAAGGATGTGCTGTTGCTGGATGTGGCGCCACTATCTCTAGGCATAGAGACTGCTGGAGGGGTCATGTCTACTCTCATTCGTCGCAACACCACCATTCCCGTCAAGCACAACCAGATCTTCAGTACATATGCTGATAATCAGCCGTGCGTTCTGATACAGGTAAATTTGGTGTAGAGATTCGTTTTTTTTTTTTTTCCTTGCAGCCTCGTTTGATACATTATAAGCATATGAAACTATATTATTGCATGTACAACTGGATGTAGTCTGTGTAAATTAACAGGGAGTGTCAGACAGAATACGAGAGCACTGGGTGATGCAAGACCATCTGCAATACATATATCACACGATAATACAAAACAAATTTGGCCGCCATAAAGGTTGGATGTAAGCCATTTTGTTTTATACTTTTTTATATCCATGCGTTAAGTTATTCATTTTCCCATTAATAAAGCTGCACAAAGCTTTAAAATATTATTTTATAAAACGGAAATATAGATAACAAATATGTAACATTTTTCTGACTAAATACCAGCTTTAGGCAAGTATAAACTGGACTCATGATTTTGTGTGTGCATGTCTGTATTATTCATTTCTATCACTAAATATGTATCGAGGATAGGTCCACAAGTTTCTGGCCTCGTCGATAAGGATTATCGCCTTCACAAAATCCTTATCTGGTGTCATACCTTATCTGTTAAGTAAATAATTGCAGCTATAACCACTTCCCAGTTGTTCAGATATAGTTGCATAAAGAAAGCTACATGTACCAGATTGTGACAGTACAAAATGGATTACTGAGCTGTCATTAAGTTGTTCACAAAAGAAGGATTTACTCCAAATGAAATTAAACAGCAATTGGACGGTGTACCAACATTGGGAAATAATAATCTGGGCCCTTATGCAAGATTTTGTGTGTGTATTATTTATGTTTATAGGTAAATTTGTACAAATGTTAAAAAGTGTATTATCTACAAAGCAAATACAGAAAAACACGTTTAAATATATGTACACCTTTATATAACTATATACTAGTTTTATGAAAACATAACCTAGACTCCTATGCAACATTTTGTGTGTGTATGTATTATTTATTTCCTATCAATAAACATATTAAAATTGTATTTCCTACAAATGAAATAGTTATAAGAAAAGCGTTTCTTATAACTAAATACTATCTTTAGGTAAACACTATCTGGGCGAATATGCAAGGCTTTTGTATATACATATATTGCATAAGATTAACTATAATTCGTTTATATGAATGTGTAAATATAAAAATAGGACCAATGAGAACCATTGAAAATATCTTTAATCGCAGTATGCTATGCACTAAAGAAAATGTGGTTTTAGTAACCATAACTGTTTTAATATTCTAGTTTTGGTTATAGTCCAGACATACTATTAAAACAATGTTAGTATTATTTCAGTGAATACATTATTAGAGGTTATTAGGTATGTATTTTTATTCTGGTTCATTTATTCCTCGATATTTTATCCTTAGGAAATCTAAATGACGAAGTTTCACTGGCACATTAGCTAGATTTATATCCAGGAACGACCCATTCTTATAATGGACATTTATCTTAAGCTTTTATGCACAAGTTAGATATAGAAACATAGAGCTAAATGAATTTTTCTGAATTGCCAAAATATTAACTCAAAAGCTAAATTCAGTGTACTTTACAGGTGATTACCCAGTACCATAAAGTATTTGCATACTATACAACCGAAAGCGGCGCCATTTTGTTCAGTATCGATAGTTGTATAATGATCTATTATTTTGTAGATGGTCTTGGGTGAGATGAAGCTTCAAATACAATCAATGTCAACCACGCATTGGTTTTCAGTATAAAACGATGATTTTCATTTTGGTGTTTTTTTACTCCTGACAGTGGCTTCCCTTCCTGAATCCCATCTGGTGATCAGAAGTGTGTAAAAATGGTTTTACATGTTCAGTAGCATGAACATAGCAACAACGGCTTATGAAATGAATCTTGTAGATTTGCATTGAATTTATAAAACAGAAAATATTGAACCAATAATTCAATTATTATAAATTGAACTATTTCACAAGGATGTCTATTATTACCTACAAAATTGAGTTATGTCTATATCGAGGATTTGCATTAAAATGCATGTTTTGTTCATATTTCATGTACGGCCATTCAGTAACTCGATAAACAGAATTCGACAAGTTTTAGCCTTGGAAGTAGACTGGAAGGAAAACCCTCAAGAGTGGCCGGAGAAAGTTACTTCACAAAACGGGAGAAAAATTTTAATGAATAATATATGTAATGTACATGTAAAATAATTTACAATTTGAAAATAATGTAATATATCACACAGCAATAATAACAATTCTATGAAGTTTGCTACAGTAAATATACAAAGATTTAATAAAATAGCAAATATCATAATGAAATATTAAAAAAGTACATCATAACTGGGTCGCAGGAGATCTAACAATTTAGAAGTAAATGTAAAAACGAACTGTTCCCTGCGACGATCCGGGGACAATTTAACATTCTGAGGGACAAAGGAAGATCATGGCATTCATAATGCTTACGTCATCACTTTCAAATCATAGGATAGAACCAATAGCAAACAAAACTGCTCGGCGAGGCTTCCGAACAATGATGGGTGAGGGAATGGGGAAACCAGGTAGTGCGCGCAAAAATGGCATGATATTTAAGAAGTGGGCCAGAACCGAGGTCTAGTACTAAATTTTATTCTATTCTCGGTTCCCGGATTCAATTCCAGGAGTTTTCCTTCAATAGGATGGCCTCAATGGCAACCATGGTCTGATTAGTTTAGGTACCGATGGATTTTAGAATCCCTCTGACTCACCATAATCATAACTATATCTCCACCATCACTATTGTCTCCACTGAGACAGCGTTGCAGCGCCCTACAGGCTTCCCGGCATCCGAAGTTTGCCACAATACAAGCTATTAAGAGAAAATGGACTGGCATTGGATTGAAAACAAAAAAGTAATTAAGAATTATACTTTTGCATAGTCGAATAAGGCTCTTTTTATTTTGTATATTGTGCGTATTTGAATGGTTCTGCATAAAAATTCACATTTTAATTTTATATTCACTATGGTTGCCTATATTGACCTTTTATTCAGGCTGAAGTATCGCCAAAATTCGAATTTGATTTTAATTTAAAATAAATATAAATATTTTATTGAAGAGGACATTAATTTGTCGAGACGTTAATTATGGATTATTTCTCCTAACACTTCATTCAAATAGAGCATCTATGTTTTTTATTTGGATTTACTTACATATTGGGCGAGAGCTATACGTCTTACGGATCATATAAATTAAACTTCGCTTGAATGATTGGAACAATTATTCTATGTTTAATAATAGCTACAGCCTTTATAGGATACGTACTACCGTGAGGGCAAATATCTTTCTGAGGAGCAGTTGTTATTTCCAATCTCATTTAAATTAACCACATTGTGTAAAAGCAATATAATGCTACAGAAATCTATAAAACAAATTATTATTAAACATAATCATCCAAATATTATTTAAATTCTGTAAACGCAATTACTAACATTTCTTCCCAAGAAATAAAAACATTTTAAGCAGGCTTTCAACAAAAACCTCTTGATAAAATGGAATACAAGAAAATTGCCCAATGAGTTATTTTTATTTTTTAATTATCACAGAAATAGCTCTGTAAAATCGTTAAAGTGTTGCTTTATACGATGTATAATAATAAATTGTTTTCGACATTATTTAGAAGAAGCGCTTATAAAACCAAAATTGCACAGAAAATTGCATGTCCAAAATTATAGAGACTAAAAGGGCTATAAACATATTATATTTATTTATAAGATTAAAATCTTTTCTGACTTGATTATTTACATTAAGCAGGAATTACGTCACGCAGATAGAATGAAATGTAAATAAAACCTAAAAAAGTTAATTAAAGTTACAATAGATTGATTACTCTTAATGAACAACTACACACAGGCACACAGGCACACAGGCGACCGAAGTCATTAAGGTGCAGACTCGTGAGTAGGGGGGTCTAGGGTTCGATTCCCTCTGCACCGTTATCTCTGCCTGAAGTTTTTCAAGGGTTTTCCTCAGTCCTCATAAATGGTAAATGCCGAGGAGTTAACCTAAAACTTAGGCATAAAATGTTTCCATTCTTTAAAAAAAAAATCCTCTCCTTTTATCATTTCATCCTGTGATGTATCAACGGTAAAAAGGGCGTTAAATATTGTTTAAAAATTATATTAAAACAAATAACTTATTAAACTGCGGAGTATTATATAAAATGTAATAACTATATGTTATTTTAATAATTTAATTTATTTAAAAGCGTTCTGTTATTGAATAGAAAACAATGAGCCCACAAATAAAAGAGTGAATGAAAGAGATAGCATGTACGTGAGTAAAACTGACATAATAATACTCTTATCTAAATATGGAAACCTATTCATCATGTGAAACCGTTGATAAAACTGACTGGCGGGAAGAATGTTATTGATAATAACGCAGATTGGAATAAAATGTCACTTTGTTAGCATTGTCATTGCTCTGCAGGTGTACGAGGGCGAGAGAGCTATGACCAGGGACAACAACCTTCTGGGCAAATTTGAGCTGTCGGGTATTCCGCTAGCTCCCCGCGGCATCCCACAAATAGAGGTCACTTTCGATATCGACGCCAACGGCATTCTGAATGTTACTGCTGTGGATAACGCCACTCGCAGAGAAAACAGTATTACTATCTCTAATGACAAGGTAACTGAACGCTTTGTGGTGGACAAACGCTATCAGCAATAAGCAGTGATTTCACTCAGTTGCCCTTGCAATACATTTGCTGCAGTCGAATATGGAAGGGGTTAATTAATTCTATGCAGCAGTAGTAATAGTAGTAACAGTAGTATTAGTAGTAATAGTAGTAGCAGCAGCAGCAGCAGCAGCAGCAGCAGTAGTAGTAGTAGTAGTAGTAGTAGTAGTAGTAGTAATAGTAGTAGTAGTAGGGTAGTAGTAATAGTAGTAGTAGTAGTAGCAGCAGCAGCAGTAGTAGTAGTAGTAGTAGTAGTAGTAGTAGTAGTAGTAGTAGTAGTAGTGGTAGTAGTAGCAGTAATAGTAGCAGCAGCAGCAGCAGCTGTAGTAGTAGTAGTAGTAGTAGTAGCAGCAGCAGTAGTAGAGTAGTGGTAGTAGTAGCAGTAATAGTAGCAGCAGCAGCAGCAGCAGTAGTAGTAGTAGTAGTAGTAGTAGTAGTAGTAGTAGTAGTAGTAGTAGTAGTAGTAGTAGTAGTAGTGGTAGTAGTAGCAGTAATAGTAGCAGCAGCAGCAGCAGCAGCAGCAGTAGTAGTAGTAGTAGTAGTAGTAGTAGTAGTAGTAGTAGTAGTAGTAGTAGTAGTAGTAGTGGTGGTGGTAGTAGTAGCAGTAGTATTCTGTTAACGCACAGAACGGAAGATGCTCTCCGTTCGCGGGTGTTTTAGCCATTGTGAGGCGGTAATAATTCAGAAATCAATTTATGTGGCATTTAGTATTAGTATTCACATCATAAAAACAGCAATAAATTATACATAGGAATAATTGAAGCAACGCATACTTAATGGTGCTGAAAGAATAATGTAAAAGTAAGCCGCGTTTTTGACTGAAAATTTGCGTCACTGTAGTTGGCATGCGCCAACCGGTAGAAGGGCATGCTCACACCTTATGCCTAAAAAAAGCAATGAACAGCATTGCAGTATATCCGTTCCGGCTGTTGTTCATCGGTGACTAAATTTTGTACGTTACGGCACTTTTTAGCGAGCTGCTTCAAAGAGCAAACAAAATTATGAGTTTTAATTAAAAATAATTTGTATTTACAAATAAATAATCGGGTTAGACAGCAAGCATGTGTAATGTAAGTTTGAGGTATTGGAAATAATACCATGCATTCCATTTATAACCGGCCTATATGCGTAGTTCGCTTGCACTGCAGTGATCTCGGTATTATTCCAGTACCGTACTAGGGGTGAATGACCTGCTCAAGGCTACGTTTATTAGCTGTGTTATACTGTGTCAGTTGCTGCCATCTGTTCGAGCTGTAAAGACTAGAGTTTATTCATTGTGCATCTCAAAGGTGAAAGTTTATTCAAGACATCTGTGTTATGTGTGAATTACGTTCGATTATTCTTTTAGTCCATTGTAATGCCTATCGAAAAATGCAGTCTTGAACAAAGAATTTTTATGACGATACATAGATAAAAACCGAATCATTTGGACAGATGTGTAGACAATTTCAGGAAAATTTTCCTAGT
This sequence comes from Metallyticus violacea, assembly GCA_030762175.1. NCBI lineage: Eukaryota > Metazoa > Arthropoda > Insecta > Mantodea > Metallyticidae > Metallyticus > Metallyticus violacea. The sequence continues at coordinate 32,151,493 of CM060840.1, forward strand.
ATTCCAGTTCCAGGTAGAGAAACTGTTAGATGTCTGGTTATTAAGTTTAGGACAACGGGATTGCTAAACGCTACCTAAGAAGCAAAAAAGAAATACTCTAACGGAGGACAAAATTGACGAAATTGGTGCATTATTCGAACGCTCCCCAAAGAAGTCTCTAAGACATGTTGTACGCAAGAAGAAGTGCGTGTGAACGGAACTTTCATCCGAAGATGCCACGAATGTCTGAATGCAGATGACACCACTTTCAACCCCACTTATAACAAGGTTTGTAGTCATTATAGTGCATGTTACTCACTCCATAAGTAAGTAACGCGGAAGTTTTAGAACGGAAAACTTCCCAGTGTAATAAACAGTGCGCGGAGCAGTGATCCGCAACCCTGCAATATAAAGAACGTTATGTATATCAATATACATATAGTGCTTCCACAGTGTCTCCGTCACAGTCGCGTTATAATGCTTCAAAGGTTATTTAGGTGTTGCGAAACTTTCAGATAATCATGTTATAGATAAAGAAGTTGAAAGGATCATTCAAAGGCTATTTTTGACACTGCGGGTATACAACGGCGAAAATCAAAGAAGAATGACAACTCATAAAAGATGCATCCAAGAGCTTGGTTATAATTTTCGTAGTTTCGCAACCTGGATCGCACATTAACTGCCAACTATCTATGGCGAGAGGTTCTTGCTCTTACTGGAGTTTCATGGCAATTTGTACTTGTGATAGCTGAATAAGATTTCGTCGTCTTATAATATGCGTGTTTTAATATTTGTTTTATGATGGTGTTGTACAGAAGAGACGGGGGTTTTCTAAATAAACCTAATCGGTGCAGAAGGCTTAAGACAATAACTTTGCATATCACAAATTTGAACATTACATTAGACGTACCGCATGATTAGAAGATTAGAAGGTTTTTGCGATCATACCCCTACTGAAGGTAAGAGACCGTGGTGAAATTGTTAACTGTTAGGTGGGGGGGACCCTTTGCAAGTTTGCAAATGTTCGGAGTGTTCAGTTAAAACGAAGTTCATTTCACGGGTCAAAGTTTATTGTGCAAAGTGAAAAGCAGAAATGCTTTTTCCATTGTCGACTGCAAGTCTGATTATAAAGCGAAAATAAACACTTCTTTAATCCACCTAAACACAAATTAGAGTTTGCAAAACGGGCAAACGTTGTTTTTAGGAGAGACCTAGAGCTTTCATCCAAGTATTATGTGTGTGTTTAGCATTTTCCTGGAGATCTTATTTTTAAAGCATACTCATTTGTAGTGTAAGGCGAACAGGACGAAACTCCAAGGTAATAATAATAATAATAATAATAATAATAATAATAATAATAATAATAATAATATCAATAATAATAATTGCGATGAGCTAATTCACAGTACGGTTGTATTCAGTGGTATTATCCTGTATATTAAACAGATTTCCCTCGTTTCGAAGTTTACATCCGATGGTTTTCCATGTATTTCTGCTTCTCGCTATTCTGGACCATTGTAGACCTAGAAGTCTGCCCATATCCGTTTTGGCCTGCCTCTGTGTCATTTGCCCACATGGTATGCTCAAACCTCCATCTGTCATCCTGCATCCTTCGCTGTGACTTCCCCATTTCTACTTCAGTCATGAAAATTTTCCTAAATGAAAATGACTGGGAATGCAGTTCACTTGACGCTGACAGAAGCAATATTTCTAAATATTGTCCGATATACTACCTTGAAGGTTACATTATGCGCCAGGTATATAGTGACGAAGTATTGCAAATGCGTCAGTCTACTTCAAAGAAATTCTTGCTGCACCTCTGATCTTCATTAGAGATTACAGTAATAATGCGGATCAAAAATGCGTTCCTCAAAGTGAGTGTTGACTATTTTATTCAAGTGGATAAAAATACTCAAAAACTTTCTATGAACATATTCTAGGGGGGAGACATATCAAGATATTATTGTTGAACTTGATAAATTGGGTGATTGTGAAAGTCTGTTATAAGCATTATTCCTAACTTAGTTAAATATACATTTATTCAGTTTCCGTTCTCTCTCTCTTTTGTACAGGAACTGAAATCCTCGAGGCACACGAAATCTGTCCGGGGCCGGTGTAAAGTGTGTAGCAAGTAGGCTCCAGCAGTTGTCCCAATTTACTTTTCCACCAAATAACAATGAATAAGAAATGGATAGATTGTAGAATAAATAGCTTGAATTATGTTTAGACATTGTTCTGCCATTGCATTTATACATTTCCTTAATACATTTATTTTACGTAATTGCGATTTCTAGGCAGTTGTTTAATAAGTTTATCAGTGATAAACTAATGCATGTAATCTCATGCATTACTGAGTTTGACGCTCTGTTCTAACAGAGGCAGTGCCATTTCGCGGAGAAATCGTTGAACTGTGCTACTGTTCGTATTTTCTCTTCTATTCACTATAGTGGTACAAAATGACAACTGAGGTTTCTATATCTATAAATTACAGGACATATTTCAAGAATTTAGCCCATATTTGTAAGACCCATTTAGTAGCTTATAAGCATCAGATCTATTTAAGAACATTTGTTTTAGGGTCGACTGAACAAAGCGCAGATCGAGCGCATGGTTGAAGAGGCTGGCAGATACAGAGCAGAAGACGAGCGCCTGATGGAAAGCGTCCAGTCCAGGAACACTCTGGAGTCTTATTGTTATGCCATTAAGAGCACTGTGGAGGATCTAAATGTGTATGAACGCATTCCAAAGGAGGACCGCAAAGAAATACTGGACAAGATTAGAGAAGAACTTACCTGGCTTGATGCGAACAAAGAGGCCGATAAAGAGACTTACGATAGCAGGTGAGTAATGTAGTTTTAGGCAGGATGCAACTATTAGAGAGACCTCTGGTTCGAAAACATGACAGAGTAAACATGAACCTCCCTACAACACATTATGATTTTAATAAATTTACATACATTACACCTTAATAAAATCGGTTCAACTTTTACGCAATCATATTTGAATATTTCGTTATATAAGGATATCGTCTAATTTATTTAATTTTTACTTGAAAGTAACAACGCCCAGTTTCCTTAAATCTCATCAGTAAACATGTGGTTTCTTACTTTATTCCTGTAGCATAATTTATTTTACTCCTTCATGGGTTTAATATTTCCAATTTATTCGTAAGTTACATGGTTTGTTCTATAGAATCAGAAATTTAAGAGTCGGTCCTGGTGGTGTAGTCGCAACCATATTTGACTCCTAAACCCAAGATCGCGGATTCAGTCCCGGCTAGGACTGACGGATTTATTCCAGCGTAAAAATCCTTTCTTCGGAAGGGAAGTAAAGCCGTGGGTCCCATGTCGTACATTTACGGCATGTAAAAGAACCTCAAGCCTGAAAGAATAGACCTTTGAGCAAAATTTGTCGGCCGTTTCATGCCCTGAATTGAAGTGGGACGTTGATGACCTGTTAAAGAGCGTCCATAAATAAACCAAATCAACAGAAATTTACTTAAAAACATGCAGTGCTTTCAAATGGACGTTGGCATGTGTGAGGGCGTTTCGCATGGCGGCAGGAAGTATTCTGTCTGCCAGCTGAGTCGGATAAACACAATCCTTCAGTTCAAGCAAATGGGCCTCTCATGCAAATTACAATTACAATAAACAATCTACCTTGAGTCGCAAAAGATGTTGTAAATGAGCTCTAGGTGCTACCACACATCTCTCCGCCCTTTGAGAAAGTTGTTTTGTATTGCTACATAGCCATCCATAACCTTATCTAAAATCCAGTTGCACAACTTTATCAAGTGACTGCAATTCCTGAACAACGATTAAATTCTAGGTTACTATCCAAGGCAAGGTAAACATTTCTTTGACTGCGTTGAAACCTTTCTCCAATTTCGTCAAGTTTCTCTTCGGTAAGAACACGGCGGTTATTTTCAGTTTCTTATCCAGATCAGATCCCATTTCCCTAAATTTAGTACAGGATTACGAATAATATATCTATGAGATGCAGGAACACGGAATTTTCCTAGTACTCATCATGCCACTTCTTACAAATATTTTACATGAAAATTTTGTATTATAAAGTGTAGCAAATTTTGGCATTATGACAGCATTAACGCACAAATAAATCACAAAATACTTCGTTTCACGAATACCTTAAGAGGGTTTGAACTGCACAAAGACAGCGCTCTAAATGCAATAAGCGGGGATGCAGCTCATTAGTAGCACGCGTTTCTCCACTGTCACTGCCTGTGCTCTATCGGATGAACGTCCATTTGAAATCACTCTATATATGTTTGAAGTAGCTGTATATACTTTGAGCAAACTGTCTGGGTGAACTGTAATTGTTCTTATCAAAGTTATTCTGTTTTAATGAATTTTTTTTCTGTATGTGCGTTTCTTCAACACATAGTACAGTTGAATAAGAAATATGAGCATTAAAGACAGTCGCAAATCACACACACACACACACACACACACACACACACACACACATTTTCCCATGGCTTCCATCATTCAAATTGCATAGTGTCTTTGTAACTTACAACATTTAATAAATGTAAGATTTTGGCAACTTTAATGAGAATTCCGTGATTACTAATTTGCAGCAGCTGCTGAAAGAGAGAATTGTTTAAAACTTTGAAAACATTTATTGATCTAAGAATCCAAGGAATCGGGTTATTGTGTGTTTGTTAAAAGAAAGAAAGGATTTAGCAATATTACCAACATATATTGAACAATTACTCACCAAAACCTGAATGCAATATCGCACATAACGACATGATAAACAACAGCAATTAAGTATATCATAGAATAAATTACAGTATTAAACAAAGAATAAAAACTTTAACACGTTTTAAACATTTAAATATTTTCATTTACGCAAGGAACATACATTTGCTATGCTTTTTTCCACAGTAAAAGTTAAAAAACAAACAAACAAAACAAAACTGTTTCACTGGCTTGTAGAATAAAATTTTGCTAATTAATAGGCGATTTTTAAAAAGTTCATTAAACAAATACTATGCAAAACAGTACTTTTGAAATCTCTATAATATTTAAAGGTTTTCTCAAATAGTTGGTTTCCCCATGGGAACTTCTTACCTATGACCTACCTGGCGCAAGCTCAGAACAAAAAGACAAAGAGGTATAGTGCTAGCGACGTCCCAAAGTAATAACTCCTAGAATATTCAGACAAGACATGTAGTAGTCGATCAAATTAAGTGACTGATGACGTTATTACGCTCACATAACCATAGCCATAACCATAACCATAACCATAGAAGGAATTATTGCTAGATAGAAACTTCTGGAGTCATCGATATATGTTGTAAATTGTATTCAAATCAACTGAGTTACGACACACTTGGCTACAGTATACCTTGTAAAGCTACGTGACAGACTGAAAAACTGCAAGTGAGTTGCTGACTAGGAGTAACCTAATATGCACATATTCCACAAGTACACGATAGACCAACGATGCATAGTATATAAATACCGCACTATGTTAAAGACTGTTAACGAAATAAGGTATAGTACAACCTCCTTGAATCAACAAACACTGTGATTCCCAATTTTATCAATACACAATTAACCCCCACTGTGTGGGCCGACAAGACTCTCGCCAATGAAATGTTTTGAATTCTTGTGTTCGTTTCATTATAGAAGTGACATAAGATAAGTGGAGCGGATTTAAGCTACAAAGACATTCACAGTTAGGTGAAAAAAAACTGCCATGGAAAGACTATCAGGAGGTACTGTTGTCTTTCTTTAAAACTTTCAACACCTTCAAAGTTGCTATCTATTTTGCCTGGGCGCTTGTAATATTTCAATTGTCATTTGAATAGTGGGATGTACAATGTAGACTGGGAAATTTTCCTTAAACGCAAGTGACTAATGACGTTATCGGTTGAGATAAGAGTCGTACTTTCATGTACTTTAGTCGTATGAAAGGAGGCCAAGAATGATATTCTGGACTCTGTCATTTCTCAGGAACCAAATATCGGTTATAACTCTAAGTTATACCATTTCAGTATTCTTTGGTTGTGAACCATTCTTACAGGCTCAGAGACTTGGAGGGGTTGTGCAAACCCGTGATGACACGGTTACATCAAACTGGTGCCACAACTTACAGCAGTCCCAGTTCCAATGACAACGATGAACCCATCATCGACGAGGTCGAGTGAAGCAGAAACCGCTGCCATCTGATGTCTCAAGAGCTGCCACTCCTTTCTTACCGCAAGCTTTGTAACATACTTTATTCCAGATAGCCATTAAAATTCCTTATATGCAATATACAATTCTCATCTTCTTTAGCCGCTACATGTCTAGTTCCATTCTAGAAGTAACAGGCTGCAGGGACTGGCTTCTAACTTATGAGCTCGTTAGTTTCTTTTGCTTTCTAATTTTTATAGCGTTTCTTATTACTTCTCTTTATTTTTTATTATTTTAATGTTACACTTCGACGGTGTTAGGTATATCGTGGGTTTAATAAAGAAAAATCTTTAAATAAAAAAATATATGTATGATATAAACGGAATTTAAAGTTTGAATGTTTCTGAAAAAGCACATTTCGCTTTAAAATAATTATATTTATATTATAATACCTAATACCTGTCCTAAGCTGTACTTAAACTAGGTATTTATATAACAATAAGGATATTAACATAGTTACTGTAGATAACTGAGGAACAGCAAGCAACTAAAAGCTAATGTATTCTCTAATAATGATCTTCGGAGTCATCACTACACTGCAAGAAACATCACTGTTTTATAATGTTGTATATGGGGATTAACAATGTGTCGGGAAATTTGTTGTAGCGTTGAGTCAGTTACGAATTGGAAAGTACGTTTGGAAAATATGACAAAACAAAACAAAATGAAAGTCTGCGCATGTCAACATAAAGTAAAAGCGTTCTTTTTAACGGGTTTCTTGGAAGTCCAGTGTGAAGTTTGAGGAGAGAGGATGTGCTGCCATCTGTTCCCGTGGTAGACATCTGGTTAGCATCCATCATATACGTGAGAATAGGTTTAATTTTTCTGCAATTTTGGAGGAATATTAAATTAAGCATTTTGGTAGTTATGGTTTATATATATATTGCATCTCACTTTAATAATGCTTATGTTTTCAGTGTACAACTACCGCCACGGGTGGCCGAGGTCGTAGAGGCGCGGATTGTGAGCGGGAGGTGTGGGGTTCGAATCCCGCCCGGACCGTCCTCCCTGATGAGGTTTTTTTCCAGGTTTTCCCCAATCCTCATAAATGGCAAATGCCGGGAGATACCCTAAACTTAGGCGTGGGACGTTTCCTTCCTTAAAAGTCTTTCCCAATATATTTTATCTCATGTGTCTTCTGTGTCCACCGCCTATGATGCCTCAGTAGTAAAAATGGGCGTTAAACACCATTAAAAAAATGTACACCTAGGTTCGATATTTCCTCAAATTAATTCCGTTTTAATTAATGATTCATAGGATTTCTTTAGATTAGTGTTGCAGTTATGTCCCCAGTCCGACCCCCATTTTTTAAATAAGTTACAGAATGATATTTTAAGAGTGCAAGCAGGGAATCGAGACAGTAGAGCACATGAAGGCAATATGTGCACTTAATCTTTTTGGCCGACAACATTTTGTTTAAAACCTGTTTAATCTTTTGTTAAGGAACTATAAGAGCTTGGTCATAGTACATTTTTCATATACGCAAAAGAAATGTCTTGATTTATCATTAATGAACCATTTTTTTTGGCAGTTTTGAACTTGGTGCATTTTTCTTATAAGCCTACGATATATCAATGATATAATTGATAGTTTTACATTTAGTCAGGCGGTGGACACTGATGATACACAAGATGAAATGGTAAATTGGAAGGATATTTTTTTAAGGAAGGAAGCGTTCCAGGCCTAAGTTTAGGGTACTTCCCCGGCATTTGCCAGTTATGAGGACTGAGGAAAACCTGAAAAAAAACCCAGTCAGGGAGGACGAACCTGAATCCTGGTGGGATTCGAACTCCAGACCTCTCGTTCACTAGTCCGCGCCTTAACGACCACTGGTGGCGGTGCTGTAAAGTAAGAGATAAACTTTAATTGCTTATATTTTCTTAATTTTCAACATGATCTTAAACATTTTAGCACTGGCTTATTACACAACTAATGGCTTTGTAAACATTTGTGATATTACTTCCCGTTCCGCGAATTTATGTTAGTTTTATTCATTGCTATTACTAAACACGAAATCTCATCTCCCATGGACGCGAGGTTGACGAAGTTTCAACCACAGTTTAGGTGACTCTGAACGTTGCACAACGGTCCAAGGTAAACACTACACTACAGGGTACGAATCTACTCGCTCACTTTAGACACTGTTGCTGTGACCAGATTGTAAGGAATCGGGCTCTAACCCCCCCTCCCTCTGTCATCATGTGCAATGCTCGGGTGAACCATACGCTGATATCTTGTTTACGAGAGAATTGTTTAATCTCTAGTTCTTATCAATGTGGATGCAGTTTTCAGCAGCCGGTTTCATACCCACAATACTTTAAGAGCTGGTCCATAAAGTTCTTTCCAGAAATACCAGATATTACGCAGCAGATTATTTGCTGTGATCTGAAGGAAAGCGTTTCTGAGCAAATATATGATAGTTGATAAGTTGAAGGACTCCATCACACAAACAGTGGCAGATGTTCAAGAACACGAACTCAGAGCTATTGTATACCACAATGAATAGAAGTTGTTATTTATACACGAACAAGGTAGGAGTTAGCTTACTCATATATTTTGTTTCAATACGCCCATGTGGTAGGGATTTCGTGAATGCCTGTATAAAAAGATTACAAGAGTTATTGACTACCCCATACATTTCACCCAACCCCAAGATCGCGGGTTCAATCCCGACCAGTATCGATGATTTTTTTTTTCGGGCGTAAAAATCCTAAGTAAGACTTCCTTTGGAAGGGAAGTAAAGCTGTGGGTCCCATGTCATTAATTTACGGCATATAAAAGAACCTCAAGCCTAAAAAAAGAGGCTTCCGAGCAAACTTTATCAACTGTTTCACGCCCTGAGTTAAATGGGATGCTGATGGCCTGAGATGTTAAAGAGCATCCGTAAATAAACCAAATTAACAATATTATGCCAGTGTCGGCATAAACTGTATTTCTGTTACTATAGAGAAATTTCGTTTAATTCTTAAATTTTAAAATGTTTATCCATGTTATTTTTAAATTAGCTATGACTGTTTTTATACTTATTCGTGTAAAAGATCGCGGCATATTTCCATTTGCAGCATTTCCCTGCTATTGCCTTCCGTGGATTCCAAATAGCGGCAACCAGGTGCTTAGGTACACTACCATAAAGGTAAATTTTATAGGAGAATACTTATGTTGGTATTAAATGGTCTAGTATTATCGATTGTGACATTTTTAAGACGTTAAGGTTGTGCTTTCACTGTCAGCAAGCTTTAAACCATTCAGGCGCTCTAACAGTGTGAGATTGAAGGTCGAGTGGTGTATGGTAGAAAGGAAAGCTAGGTTGTTTCAAGTGTTCATTTCGTAAACACATTACAGTTGAATGCTATGAAGTACACAATCATGATAAAATGTATGCAGCTACTTCTATCATGTAAGTACTTAGTATTAAGCCTTAAGAGAAAACCGTATATGATATTTGTTAAGAACATTTCTAAGCTAATACAACCCGAGCTTACTAAACGTAATAAGTGAAATTTAGACGACATATATATTGCCAGTTAATTTTTAAAAAGCATTAGTTGTACTCCGCCGAAATAACACGTTCATTGTTAAAGATACTTTTCTACTGATTTGCTCAAAGAACATTTGAATTTAACAAGGGCTTCTGATCCCATAGGAAAGGTGCTGGACTTTATTAATTATTGAAAGTTGTACTTCATCGAGCTTGTTGTAACACAAAGTGAAGTTTAAGTATTACACACTTTTGAGCAGGGTCTGGGCTGGTTTGCGCAATCCCCAAATATTCCCTACAATGTTTGTAAGCGTAAAATTGTCCATAGGGAACTTATGTTTCGCACTTTATTTGTTTTGTGATTATTGTCTGTAGGGAACTTTTTGTAGTCATAGTGCAAAACAATGTGGAGATTTTAATCGGAGGAAGTTAAGAGGAAGCAGTATAAGAAGTAAGTACATGCAGCATCTAAAATGTCTTCTGTTCTCAGGAAAGTTTGCTTCGAGCTTTATACAGTTTGATTGCTGTTGCGTTATAGTGTTTTTTAAAACAACTATTAGATGTTTGTAAAAAAAGTGTTCCCGAGCAATGCCGATGAATATTTCCAAGCTTTCGATGACACTAAGCTATCGTCTTCAGGGTTTTTAATAGTGCTTAACGCCAGTTTTTACTGCTGAGGTATCACATGACATAATACATGAAACAGAATAGAGAAATTATTATTATAAAGGGAGGAAGCGTTCCAGTTCTATAATTATGGTACTCAATGGCATTTGCCATTTATGAGAACTGAGGAAAAACTGGGGAAAAAAACCTCAGTCAGGGAAGACGGTCCTGACGGGAATCAAACTTCAGATTTCCCGCTCACAAGTCTGTGCCATAACGACCTCGGCCACCCGAGTTGGTCATTTTGAGAGCATGAATATTTAGATAATTACCTATTATATTAATGGCAACGGTAATACATATAATAGTAAGTTGTTGCTGATTCGCAGGCTAGTGCAGTTTCCTGTGAATTCGTGAAATGGTAGCTTTACTTTTTGTTTTTTTGTTAATTGAATGTAAACAAAACGAACGCTATACAAAGTTTACATTCTAAGTATTTTTCTTTGCAACATTGGAAGAGAAAGTTGAGATTTAAACACTGGATAGACCAACTCTAAGAATTAATTAAAGTCACACTTTGATTTCAAAAGGAAGTATATAATGCTTCATGTTATCCTGCTACCATAAAATCCCCCATTTTTTGTTTGTTTGTTATTAGAGGTACGATACTGTGATTTTTGCTGTTTAATTTAAGCATTTTTTTTTTCCCCGCTTTTTCCTTTGTATATGTTCAGCCACGCACGTGGTTATTAAGATTCTAGAAACTTGTACCGCCACGGGCGGCCGAGGTCGTTAAGGCGCGAACTCGAGAGCGAGAGGTCTGGGTTTCCAATCCCGCCAGAACCGTCCTCGCTGACTGAGGCTTTTCTCAGTGCTCATAAATGGTAAATGCCGGGGAAACTTGTAATTTTCATTCAGCAGTAGCAGTTCATTTGTTGAACCGGGTTTATGCAGCCGTTTTTTTTTTTTTTTTGTATGGTGTTTAACGCCCGTTTTTACTACTGAGGCACCTTATGGTGGATAGAGATGCATGAGATGAAATGATAAACTGGGAAAGGGTATTTTTAAAGGAAGGAAGCGTTTAGGGTACCTACCCGGCATTTGCCATTTATGAGCACTGAGGAAAACCTGGAAAAAACCTCAGTTAGGGAGGACGGTCCTGGCGGGATTCGAACCCCAGACCTCCCACTCACGATTCCGCGCCTTAATGACGTTAGCACCCATGGCGGTACGTAGGGGGAATTATAAGAAAAGCGTAATTTGTAAAGCAAATTGATTTTAAAGAAGTAGGTTTTGTTATTATGTTTTATTTACTGTCTCTTTGACTACAACGGTTTTCTCGCGGTGTCTGTGGATTGTGGACTGAATACTGTAGATGTAAGTCTGTAGAGATGAATGGAATAAATTAATTAATGACTGCGTAAAGGAGCTCAGAATCTGTGGGGCCTTAACTCCATCTGACATTCACCTTCTCAGGCTAAGAAAAATTACCATACACAATAATCTTGATTCGAACCCAGGACCTCGTGAGAAGTAGTCACAAACGCTACAATTAGACCACGGAAGCTTGCTATTTTGTTTTGTTATAGTCTTCATATTTGTTTAGTGTAGGTGTTGGAAATTTAATTTTTTGGAAGTAATTAGGTATCAGGATTAGAGCTTTAAAGCAATGTGGAGATGCAAACTGCAGGGGGCTAGAGCAAATTCACATTAGTTATTTAACGAACTCTTTGTTTGCCTTTTGAAGTACATTACTTTCACGTTGCCTCCATAATAGAGCAGGTCGTCCATGATATTATGTTACAAGTAGTAGCAAATTTGAGTAATGCGTATCTTGTTCGACAATGTAATAGAAATGTACCATTGAAATCATTCAAAATTGAAACGTTTTATTCTCTTTATATAAGACAACAGTCACTTTGTTCATGTTTTGATTGAGTTGCTGAGAGTACATGTAAGACAATTACTCATCTTTCTTATAGTTCATGTCTTTCATAACAGCGCTATTTTTACGTATACAGAGTGTTTCAGAAATACTTTACCAACTTTGGTAATGGGTTCTTCATACCAAAACAAGAAAAATGTCTAAATAAACATATATTCAGAAATCATTAGTATTTGAATTATTATTATTATTATTATTATTATTATTATTATTATTATTATTATCATCATCATCATCATCATCATCATCATCGTTGTTGTTGTTTTGAATGGTGTTTAACACCGGTCTTTACTACTAAGGCACCACAGGCCGGAGTTATTAATGAAATTTTACCAAAACAGGAAAATATATCCATATAAACATATGTTCAGAAATTATTAATTTTATGAGTTATTAATGAAAGTTTACTAAAACATTAATAAAAGCACATATAAACATATGTTCGGAAAACCTTAGTTTTTTTAGATATTAAGTTTCTAGCTGCAATGCAACAACTTAAGTTCGTAACTGAAAATAAAATTAATGTTGTTAAGTAATCGAAAGATGTTATCAATACATGTCTGTTGATACACTTGGGGCATCAATATGGCATACTTATATGGCAAAATATTATTCGTAAAATGCAGCAATAGCAATGTTGAAAGTTAGCCATTTATGTGATTTGGCAATAACCTATTAAAGATGTGACAGAAATAGTTATTTTAACTCTGACATAAACTTTAATGAATAACTCGGATTTCCGGACATATGTTTATATGGAGTTTTATTATTGTTTTGGTAAAATTTTATTAATAACTCATAAAACTAATAATTTCTGCACCTATGTTTATTTGGATAAATCTTTTTTTTGTTTGTTAAACTTTCATTAATAACTCATAAAACTAATAATTTATGGACATATGTTTATATCATTAACTAACTAAGGATTTCCAGACTTATATTCATATAGACTTTTATTCCTGTTTTGGTGTGAGAAACCCGCCATTTAAGTTTGTTGAACTCACCCCCCTCTTTTTGTGCTACAAAATTGTTTTCAAAATACAGCATATTAATATTGTTTCCACTGCCTAAAGTAAAATTATAATAACTTTTTAATTGATAAAACGTTATTATATTCAATAACAATTCCTGTCTACTAGGAAATTAGGGAGATATGATAATAGAGTAGGTTGAAGAACAAAAACAGAAGATAATATAAAAGAGTAAATGAATGAGCATATTTCACTTTTGCTCTAACTCTCTATCACATTTCCTTTCGTACCTCACTACGAGATAGCAGCACGTGAAAGTTGGGAGGAGTGGAATGCAAGCGCAAAGTACTTCAATTTGTTCTCTAGATGGCAGTACAATACCTCAGCTCCAGTGCCATCTCATACCGGAGAATCTAAACTCACTGCCGGCTACGGCGCTTATATCAAGTAAAGAGCTTGAAATTCATTCATGATTTTATCCTAACTTGAGATATAAATAAGTTTGTATTCAGGGCTACTAAGCTAAGTAATCACAATATTGAAATTAAAAGAATAAAATAAAAAACCATATTTAGCTTATAAAAGGCAATTTTAGCAGCTGTGTACTAAATTTATGATCCATAGCAAAGAGGAGAAGAAAATTATTATTTAGCAGTGCTAGTTGAGTTGCGAACAATCTTAAAAACAACGGCCAGTAAATATTATAATGTTGTTTTAAGAAGATCAATGACTTTTTATATTGGTACAATTTAAAAATTTAAAGTGGTGTAAGAAAATTATCAAAGACGAGGGAAATGCAATCTGAAACATTTATTCACGTACAAATTTACAGCTTCAAGAATTTTAAAAACAGGTATGCCACATATTTGAAAGCATTATTTTAACTAAACGAGCTTGGTCATTAATAAAAACAACAACAAAATAACACACATACTATCAGTAAAAGTTGTCTAGGTGTTAAGTTAAACTTTTAAATATTTAACATATAAATATGAAATACAAACTAAAATTAAAGGAACTGTTAATTTTTTAAAAAAGAAACTTTATAAAATTCTATTATTTCTGTGATTTATTGCAAATTTTGTCAGCCCCTTTTTCGTAATTTCAAACTGAAAGGCTCCTTTTGAATTACTTTATTGTTATAAATTTAGTCATAATGCTTTGAAACTGTTTCCTTGTTGTGTGCAAATTATTTTCTTCTCGGATAGATATAAAATTAGAATAAACTTCTCGAATGTTCTAAGCTGGAGCTGAAACAATATGAATCACTTAAGAATGTAATATTAAGTAAGCCAAGCTTTTAAATACCTATGCAAAATATTAATAACACTATTTAATTAGCCAAGCATTTTAACTAATAAAGCACATTTCGAAGCGTGCGCAATATTCATATTTTCGGAGGCGTTACATATAAGATTTTTTAGAAAATTACCACAAAACAGTTATTTTATAAAAAATATTTAAATGGTGTTCTCTTTGCTAGATCGTATTTTTTCCCCCTAATGTTGATAGCTCCTGAAAGTTGAATTTACTGCACATGGACTGGTTGCTAGAGAAACACACTCTTCATAACAGCATTAGTGTTGTTATAGTCGATAATAGACTAGAATAGTAATGAAAATAATTTATGTGCACTTTTTATTCATTTATGTTGAAGTTATATGTGGGATTAATAGAGTTATTAAAGGACATTAGGATTATGGTAGTTTGTGAAGTACAAGGAAAATTAATACTGCACGAAACAAATATAGAGCCGTTAAGAACATGTGTAATATATTCTTTGAAAGCTAAACTCTTTTAAATATTTTATAATATTATTACCAATTTTAGATCGTGTAACAATAATATAAGCAACTTGATCGTTAAGTGTCTAACAGGATTTCGAAAAAAAAAAAAAAAAATAACTCCACCAGATCTTATCACCGTGGACTTTTCAGTGTGATGAATACTACGAATATAATTTATATGCATTTGTGATGTGGAATATTTAAAGGAACTCATTCGAAAATCTAATTTCCGAGGCTATTTTGACAAGCATTCTATTTCTGTATTGGATATATTTCATTCTTGCATTAAAAATGAAGTGTACTTTGAAAATTTAAGTCAATAAAATATAGATTAGTAAATTAATAGTTTTTTTCAGATTATATATTTATTTATGCTTACAAATTCATTTTTGTCAGGTGATTATGGGCGAAACAACATGTTCGTGTACAATTTAAAGAATACATGATATTTACTGAAAGAGTGTAGTGTTTCGTCTGAATGAAAATGTTCTTTTAGACGGTTTGTGCTAAAACCGAGAGATACACTATTTACATTTGTATTAGGAAATTAAATAATATATTTTCCTATCTAAAATTCTTGTCTCGATATTACCACATAAGTTGGTAATCTCGTACTTAAAGCGAAGTAAGTGATTTCTGTATGAGTAATTCCATCGATTATTATCATCAAGGTGTAAAATTTTTGTTAAGGCAACTATGGAATATCGCGGGTATAGGTACCCTCATATTATTCTAGCCTAAAATACTAATTGTTATTGAACTAAGTAAACAAACTTTAAGCTAATATTTTGTTATTTAGTGTAGCAAATTTGTTTTTCTCTCACATGGCTGCAGTGAAAAATGTAATCTCAAAAATATGTTCTTTTTTATGCTGCAATATGTTCTAGCAATATATCAAATGCTTGATGTTCTTGTAAAAATGTTGACCTACTGGTTATTTTGACATTAAAGTAATTTAGAAGCACTTTATTGAAGATAGCTTGGTGCTTCAGAACTTTATGTACTAAAGGTATTGATTTCGGAGAGAAAGGTAAGCCGCTTGCATGAGGCTTGTCAAAGTTCGACAACTTGACATAAGCTACTGCTTTGAAAAGCTTCACTTGTAGTTGAATCTCTGAAGTGTTCATAAAAAAGGCAAAACTACACAGCACAGGTGAGTTAAATTAAAACTTAAATCATTAATAAGTGCATGTAATTCAGCACAAAATTGGAAAGTAAATATGCTTCTTATTTCAGAATGTTGGGACTTACAAACTTTAAACTCTTCCAAAAGTCGCTGCAAGTAAAGAACATAATCCGAGATAACTGTTGAAGCTAAACGGGCGAACTTGTGCGATGTGGCCATTGCACACGCTTGTAGTGTTTGGCCTGCTGGCTAATGAATACGTCGACACTTACACCGTTAGTGGGCTAGCTGTCTACGTCAGCAGCATTGCTAGGCAGCAGTTTGCTGCAGGAAGGCCAGTATTTGTCTCTCTTCATGAACAAACCCATGTCAAACAAAGTGGATATGATAATATTAGAGTTGACGAGGATGAAAGTGATATTGCTGTTTTACGACAGATTTATTCGACTGAAAAATGGCCTTTAATATTGAGCAGGCCTAATGTTACGAAGGAAAAGCCTTGTAAAGACATAGTGAAAGCCGAAAGTTATGTTATATTTGTTTCGAATAATTTTCTGGAACAGATAACACTAATCGCATCCCACTGTTCATGGAACCCAAGAGGAAACTTCGTTTTGGTGACACCACCCTCATACAAAGCAGAAATTGTCATCATTTTAGACATATTATGGGCATTTAAAGTGGTTAATGCTGTAACTGTGGGTAAATTACTGGAACAGAGTAATGAAGGCTCAAATATTATGTCTTTTGGAATTTACACCTGGTTCCCTTATCAACACCAAAATGCTTGTGAAGACGTCTATGATGCAGTTCTAATACATTCATGTAATAGTAGTGACTGTTCTTCTGTAGATGTAAATGTTTTTCCGGAAAAGATAAACAAAGATCTCAAAGGATGTCCGTTTACCATAGTCACTGAAGAGTTTCCCCCATATGCTGAAGGAGAGCGGGTTGTGGTCGATAAAAACAACGAAACGCATGTAGAGTACGAATATGGGTGGGAAATACAAATGATAATCACATTATCAGCAGTGGCTAACGTAACACCCATATACCGCTTACCGATTGGAGACTGCAATGGCAAAGTTTCGCGGTACGACGTGTTTCCGTTCTTTCTTTGCGCCAAAACACATGCTGCATTATCTTCCCTAATGCTTTTGCTACAAAGAACAGAAGTTGCAGACGCCACTGTGTTTTACGATTCCTCTGTCATAACTTGGCATGTACCTTGCCCCAGGAAGATTTCGCGCAGGTTGAGCATCTCCAGAGTGTTATCAACTCCCACTTGGTGCACACTGGCCCTATCCGTTCTGATAGCATCCCTAGCCTTCACGTTTCTTGCTCGTGATAATAGAATTTCTACACAGAGATGGCTCGCTAGTTCGTTTTCACATGCCTTCGCCTCTGCTTTGGGGTACTCGGTTACCACTCTGTCTAGAAGCAACCCAGTTAGAGTATTTTTCATTTTCTGGATATGGTATAGCTTTACTTTTGATATACTATTGCAGTCGTTTCTCACGACATTCCTTGTTGTTACTGGCGAAGAGCACGCCATCTCAAGCGTTGAGGAACTCTTTTCGTCCGATTTGAAATTATTAATGTTAAAAAGCGTTGAGCTCCATTTTGATGAGGAAATATTCAGCCATTCTCCTCTGCTTCAAAGTAGAATCATCCGCTGTAATGGTTTCCTAAAGGGCATTGAATACATACAAGCAAATGCGCACAAGGGAAACTTAGCTGTTCTTGCCGGAAAAACAACAATGGAAGAAAATGGGCATAGCAACACGTCTGAGAATATCCTTTGTCCTTTGGAAGGAGGAACTGTGTATAGAACGATGATTGTGTTGTATCTTGACAAAGGCAGTCCTTTATTAGGTAGGATGAATGAGATATTAGGTAGGATCGTGGAAGGAGGACTCTTTCAATATTGGAGGAAAATGACTGAAAATAAGAAGAAAAACGAGAATATCTTATATCTCTGGGATAATTTCACTCCTTTAGGAACGGAGCATTTGCAAACAGCTCTTTTTACACTTCTATTTGGTTTTGGAATATCCTTGGGAGTATTCACATTGGAGCATATTATTTACAACGTTCCGATTATGACGCAGTTTTTTACACGTAAAGAGCATTCGAATGAACCGGTAAACCAGCAGAGTACCTAATAGCTGAACTGCTTGAGGGTGTAATGTTTTGCGATCAATATCCTATATGTATTAACAGTAGAAATTAGAATTAGAATTATAGGAGCAGGTAAATCTTAATTCTGTGGGCTATCAGTTTACAGGACGAATTAGGATCTCTGCGACAAATTTGGAGGATAGATAGATTTCACAATGAGGTTCACCTTTAGAACCCCTCCCCCCCATATTAATCTCTTGGAAGCAAAATTCTTCTAAGTCCTACTAGTTACAGTGCGCGGTTCGTGAAGTAATCAGCAAGGTTGTGTAGCCACAGCAATAGTTGTGTTATATGCATATATGCATGCACTAAAGACGCTGTCTAGTGTGTTCTGTTAGCTCTGTGGCAGAGTGTGCAGTGATGTCGTGGTTAAGAGCACTGATTCTTCTCCCGGGATGTAGTTTTTGTGTAATCTTTGTAACGTATTATGAAAAATTAGTTTCGTAATATTGTTTCCCATACACAGCAAACTTTAACATTAACACATTAGTATATTATATAATAATTTGTTAATGCATATTATATTTCCATCAATATCTGTTCTAAAATGCAATATGCTGCAACGCATTCCCTGCACATGCAAGAAGGACAAAAGATGACTTATGGTTACAAATTCAAGAAGCCTGGGATGTTGTAGGCTCTCGTCCACGCTGCTGTAGAAATCTGACATCTATGCTCCGAATATTGAGGACAGTTATACATGCTGAGATTCCACACTCAATATCAATTTGTGTTTATTTCTATATGTTTTCACTTTAGAAGTTAAATTTTCTGTTCGTGCATTTATTTAGTTATTTGTAAACAATATATTAGTTTGTGATTACGATTTAGTGTGTGCATAGATAATTCATGAAACTCAAGTGATACGTTAAAATATATGGTATTAAAACAACAAGATGTTCTGCATATACATTTATAAAATCAATAATAAAATAAATGTTATATGGGACTTGAACCCTGGAGCTTGCTCTTCTAAATCGCTTGGTCACCGCTACTCTACCCAAGTTATCTTTCCAAATGCTTATGATTGTGCCGATTACGTTCACAGCCAAAGTGTCCACTGCAGCGTGCGATCGCTGCATGCGCTTGTTAACAGTGTTTATGAGCGTTCCTGACGTTTTCCAATCGAAATATAGAACTGGGGCGGACTTACTTTTTTGTCAAAGAGTGTATATTCACTATAGAACAAGCACCATGTTAGAAATAAGAATATTTTGAAGAGAATATGCTAATTTGTGGATGAAAAGTTGGAGAGTACATACACTAGTGTCGCATCTGATCTCTGTATGTTGAGTAACATGCATGGTCCTATAAGAAAAGGAACTTTTATGACTGAGTAACAAAGCTCGTAAACAAGTATTAACATTTTTCAATTACTGCCACTAAACGAGCAATATTAATTATGTTTTTCTATTGCTATACGTCTAAAATTAAAATGACACGCCGGATTATTGTATACATGAGCATATAGCAAATGCCAAACGAAAATTTTGTCCATTTAATAGTTGCTCTTATTAGCCAATTGAGTTCGTTAATTACAAAAAAATATTTAGCATTAGAATACAAATGAAAGTTACTGATTTAGTTTTTATTGTTATTGTATTTTTTTTTTGTGTATTTACAAGGTACAGATATAAAGCGAGACAAATGTCAGCGTGAGGCGATGTTCTGACCGCGGAATGACGTCAACAATTTCAGCAGCAGGGGGTGGGATGGGCGCTTTCCCTTGAACTTGAACCTAACGCTATGCTGTCGTCACCCTTGGCAACAGGTGCTTTACGTGACCCGCGTTGCCCCGGTAACAAGGTCGGAAAAGGCGGAGTTTCCTCTATTCGGTTATGGTTGATCACTGCGAGGGTGCGATATTATTAAAATAAATTCCGCTGATACAAGGATGGTACTAAAACTTAGGGAGACAAATATGAAAACTTAAAAATGACAGGAATTTTTTCTGCAAATTAAAATTATATCACCTTTCAGAGCAATGCTTCCACTGTTATCCACTGTTTCATAAATTTAACGTAACAAATAGTTCGCACACTACAGGCATATCTACATATACACATTAAAAAAAAACGAATTATTTAAATAGAAACTAACCGGCATTTGCTGCTCAATGACTGTAAAATACTTGATGGAATACTTTCAAATATCTAATTTGGAACTGGCATTTTATATGAAAATAGTTCCTATTTAAGTTTATGCCGTAAACATCCTTTTTTATCTACAAGAAGACATGCAATATGTGGATGAAGCATAACGGCGCTCTAGCACCCTAAGATCGCGGGTTCAAACCCGGAGAAAATCGATGGCTTTTTTCGGGCGTAATAATCCTAAGTATGGCTTCCTTCGGAAGGGAAGTAAAGCTGTGGGTCCCGTGTCATAGATTAACGGCACGATAAAGAACCTCAAGCCTGAAAGAACAGGCCCCTGAGCAAAATTTATCGGCCGTTTCACGCCCTAAATTGAATGCGATGCTAATGACCTGGAATGTTAAAGAGCGACCGTAAATAAATAAAACACAGCTCTAGTACACTTTATAATCATATAAGAGCACATGTTGATGCATTCAATTTAGAGAGTGGGATAAATGCAATGCGTTATGACCTTTACCAATAGTTCACTTATGGAATCTGAGGAGCATTTACTCACTAGAATATTTAAGTCAGTTTAGAAGGCTAGCCATTCCATAGATAGTGCTTGTTAAGGAAGGTCCTTCAAACATTTACTATAAAAATGCTACTTTCCTGTTAGCTTGTCGAATGGAAGATATAATCAATCCGCCACTCATTGCTCTTATGTTATCGTTTATGTTACATAGTTGTAAGTTACAGATATGTACTTCCCATATTGGTTTGTACAGGGTCTTCATTCTGACCGAAGCCGCCTGTGGTGCCTCAGTAGTAAAAACGAGCGTTAAACACTACTAAAAAAAAATTCTGACCGAGGCTACTGCTTAACCATCTCATCATCTGCCGTCTAGCGGTCGGAACTCATAACGGGTATTTTTTGTTTCTTTTGTTGTTTATTATTAGTAAATAGTAATTAACATTGCACTAATCATCATATTATATGCTCGAAGGGCCTGCTTTCCACTGTGAAGAATATCTGAATCCTTTAGAAAAGGGTTTGAGATACTCGCCACAATTCATACGCCGAATATTGTAAACTACCTCCGTATATTGTTTCGGCGTCTCCACGAATTTTATTTCAGGCACAGGGGTAATTGCATATGGATGAAGGTGCAGCAGATGAGTAGCTTTGTATGCACTGCTGACAGATACACGAATTTACGGGTATAATTGTGTTAGACTTTCGAGAAGAAAGCCTATTTTATCAATCTTCTCTGTTGAAACACGTTTTTTTACTATCGGGTTGTTGACAATGAAAATGCTCTGGGTTCGAACTTTTATCATCAATCTGAAAATTGCACATCCCGATGAAAATGCTTCTCCTGGAAGTTTAGCACAAAATTCTCTCTGCTGTACTTGTATGCTTTCTTTTGCACACAATAATTATAAATAAATACTCTTTGTTCTAAATTATATTTCACTTTCGGCATACACACACTAATACATTGTAGATGGTCTAAACACGCACTTTATCCAGAAATACAACTGAAATAATTTGATGAAAGGACTGAGCAAGCTCAATTTCTTAACCCCAGTCTCGTAATTGCTTGTCCGCTGAAGTTTAGCCGGTTTCCATTAATGTAAACAAACTTTGATTGCCTAGCCGAATGAGGGAAAGATATACTTTACTTTTATCACCAAGGTTACGTATAATTTATAACTTCTTCTTTGCATTAAATGGAAAAAATTCTAGGTTAGACTTAGGTAGCGAGCAAGAACTAGTACTAAGCTAAAAGCATTGTGATTATAAATGTGCAGTTTTTAATAATGTTGTGTCTTATTATAAAGTCCACTGCTTTATGCCAGATGCCCCTTAATAGTTATAGTGACAGAGTTTTTCAAGTACATCTTCTGTTCGACGTATTAAAAAAAGTGTTACACTTGATTAGTTTCGATCTCCTGAGCAACACCAAGACCTAAAGAACGAGTTACTATTCAAGATAAAACTAAGGCACTTTTAAGACTTAAATCTTGAAAGGAAATGGTTGCTGGATATGCGAAAGAAAGAAAAAACTGGCGTGTAAAGTATTGCATTTATCTAAACAGTGAGCAAATTTAACGGTACAAACAAACAGAATATTCTATCGCTCTTGCTGCGTACTTGGTTCAGTTGTTTAACACCAGTAGTGGTAATTCACTGAATTCCTTAGTCAGCACTATCCAGGCTTTGGTTATAACAATTGTATTTCACTACTACTACCATCCTAGTGCGTGATTCTGCGAGCATCATGTACGATGTATAACTGTTTTGTTTTAATTTGTGTAGTGTTTCTAACTCAATCAATAAGAATAAGGTAGGTTAAAACCAATTCCACTGGTTTAGAGATATATGCAATTTTTGAATAGTTGTTACTACATTAATATAATATAAAATGTTATTTTGAAACTTTCCATGTTTTTAGCTCTGAATGAAACCTTCTAAAATGTTGCACATATAATAAAGATATGTATATTTATTAAATGTAAAGTTTCTGTAATAGTTGTGTTTATTTTAAAAACATAATTTATTTGTTAAGATGATATAATAATATTTATGATATTTAAATGTTTTGTGCAGAAAAATATTAGATTGTTTCATAATGAAGCATTTGTTGTAAAATAATTCACACTTATTATAATTCTTTAATTTTATAATGCAATCTTTTTACTGTAGTACTATTGTTTTAGTATATTAAAATATTATCTAATATTCTTTGTATAAGAACAGCAAAGTTTAGAGTTCTTCCCCTTCTTCTTCCTATCCAAGGTATGGGTACTAATTTCCCCGTTCTGAAGCAAAGATTTTTCAGAAGTACTGATCTACCCATTTATTTCTTGGGCGTCCTATTGATCTCGATCCTCTTGCTTTGTATTGGAGTGTAAGTTTGTTATCCTTTGAAGGGATACCAACTCTTCCATAATCAGGGTTTTTGATCAGAGTTTCCCCCCCTAGGAAACTTGCTTTCGCCATAGCTTAGGAGCGCTTTATACTATATTTAGATATTTAGGCAGATTAAAAGGAGTTTACTGAAATGTTACATCATATGCTCTTGTGCACTGAAGCATTCATCTGGTGAGGAGATTAAGCGTAAATCTCTGGATAGAATTTAATTCTCGCGTGTACCGACACTAAGTTAGCCAAAACAGCAAAGTTTGTTATTCTGCATATTGACATAAACCCTAAAGTTCATAAAAATAAATACAAAACAAAATAATTTTACCGAAATTTCAGCATAAGCATGTCTAAAGAGGAACCTTCTTCTGTTGAAACATGTTTCACTATGCGACGTAGGTCTGAAGCTGTTTCCTTGATTAGTACACGTGATACATATTTCAATTGTGTAAGACTATTTAACCTTACAATTTTTTCACGGAATTCTGTAAGGGTGTAAAAAGCGGTTTCCTATTTGTTCTATCTGACTATTAACTAAGTTGAGTCTCTAACCTGTAACAAAAAACTTAAGAAACCAAAGAACTCGTGATTAATGTAGACTCAGAACTGAATACGTTTCCAGATTGATTGACAGATCAAATTTATAACATTTAACAGAAATGAAGTCTTCAGTTAATACCAGAAGTACAAACAATCATAGTCTATCGGTAGTTTTGCATTTCCCACTCGGCGGGCCTGGATTCTATTCCCAGTTGGATCAGTTTAGACTTATGTTATTTTCAGGGGGGTTGGTATCACTCCTTTAGGTGATATCCTGGAAAACGTAGGCCAAAATGTTCGGCCAAGTTTGGCCCTTCATCTGACACATTATATTTTCAGATCGCGGTGCCATGATCTCTAAATAAAAACAAGCAAATAATGAATAATAAATAAAATTTTCAGAACCAACATGTTCTGAAGCTCCGAAGATATCCCGCTGATAATTTACCTGAGTCAAGTTCTTACCTGAATTTTCCGAAATCCAAAAGAAAAGACAAACATTGGATACTGGTACTTTCATAAGCCAACATTAATTTAAATTTCTATGTCATCCCAAAAGTGAGTGTGTGTTTTTTAAATACTCAAACTTTTACACAATGCAAAACGTGGACGTGAGTATATGTTTCTAGAATATATATCGGAACTGTAGATCTCAGGATTTCGACTATTTACACCCATTGAAGTGTAAACAAATCATTATACACAAAGAAAGCGTAGTTAGGAAAAAACACAAACTTGGTTCTTAGTGTTGAACAATCTCCACTTCAAACATTCAAATATTAAATATAGTATCTTTACTGAAAATATAGAAAATACGAAATGCTTTCAAAAGATGGACTGAGGAATTTGAATGTTAAGCTCCGCAATATAAAAGAGTATCGTTTTACTTTCCATCCTTGCATGCTAGGGATATTATTTTTTTCATTCATTCAAATATTTGAAATGTTTTGCACGTAACCAATTGTCTGGAAGTCTATCTCAATATAGTAGAATTTTTGTTTGTCATGGTACTGCGATCTGAAGATCTATCGTGCCAGATGAAGGATGATACCTGATAACTTAGTCAAATAAGTTCCAGGGATATTGTGGCCAATTTTTTCCAGTCATTCATCTAAAGAATTGAGAGAAACCTCCTAAAATAAAACTCTATAAAGTAAATGTAGTTCAGGAATTGCAATCACACGATAATGCGTATAGAGTTAATTTCCGCTATTAGATGTTGGATAATGTTAATTTTCGCTCTACTTGCTTGCGTTAATTTTTTTTAAGGACGAACCATGGTTTATTTATATGTCTTGTAGCGACACAGAACGATACGATAATATAAGGCAGAGAAACTCGATCTTGTATTCGAAGTGCCATGACCAACAAATTGTTGTTTGGTGTGCTAAGGAATTTATGCGCTTGAATTTAAGGGGCTATGAATATCTGAATCCGCCGACAAACAGCCTACTTTCCGGTGCCAAGCAAATCCACGTTAAGCCGGTCACGCGTCAAAATAAGGGCTCAACATAGATGTTCGATTCCAGGTTGGGGAGTTTTTCCTCCGTAAGAATTTCGAGTTCTTATCAAGAACACTTCTCTAAATCTATTCACGAGATTACGAACCGTTTCTGTGTGAGGTGTGCAGGGAATCTGTCTATAAATCGCCGTCTCACTTCTGTAAAAGAGTTTGTCACGTAGGAATCATACATGAAGATGATGTTGTTAAGATATACAGACACCGAAACACATGGTCTCACAACGTTCAAAATAGAATAAAGTCTTTGCATTAACATACAGAGAGGTAGGAAAGTGGAGGGTAAACAGAACCCGTTAGAAACAGGCAGGTAACCCCGTTAAACCGGCCACGCATCCGAATGAATAAGACGATTATTGATTGTTTTATTAGTTGATAAAGTTATTTAGTATTTGTGTATGCAAACAATGATTTTTTCAAGATATACTATACTGAACTTTAAAATATCCTATTTTGACTTAATAACTCTCTCTCTGCTATATAATCAGAGCATTATAATTGCTACTTTTCATCAGAAATAATTTTAATATTATACATGCTTTCTTTAAGGCAATGTAAACTTATTTTAGTGAATGAACCAGGAACGTGTTTGTTCCAAATTTAAAAGGCGCAATGAGAAAATGCGCCAAGATAGAACGAAAATGCAGAGCAGAAGAAATTCGCTCTATCTCGGGGAGAAGGACAATTTTCGCCCTTTGAACAGGGGTCGCTGTTTCTGCGTGGGCACCATAACCTAACCTGACCCGGGCCACAAGTGGGTGACGCAGACGTCGAAGGTCGGCTTGCGCTGACGTCAGAACATGACCCAGTTCCCTGGGCATGCGCTTCGACTACCCGCGCGCAAACCAGAGCTAGTAGTCGGAGCAATCGGTTAGACGAGGTTTCGCCCAGACGCTGTGAGGACGGGGCATATCTCGATGTGGGGTTTGTTCTCAGTCATAGACGGCTCGGCTTTGTGTAGATGTTAAATATTTTTATAGTTTTCCTATTATAATTAAGCCAGGGCCAATAACTTTTCTTGGGATAGTTTGTTAAGTAAGCTACCACTATATAATGCTCCAAAGTAAGAAATAAGAAAATATCGATGCGACTTTAACTCCATAAAACCTGCTTAAAAGAATGCCATAACATTTAGTTGTTGCATACTTTCATGATATTTATGTAAATTTGTACCTCTGTTCATCCTCATTGTATATTTTTCTCCGATTATTGTGCTCAATAGCCGATTATATCAGTGTTGCAAAACTTGTGCCCTTAGTACCTCTTCAATCTTTCCATACTTCCAATGTATTGCCAAAGCATTAAAGACCAGGGCATTCGCTAACTGCACCCCTAAAAATAATATATATGCATATTATTTTGTAAAATTTGTAAATATCATTATATTATGGTTATAGGACTTAATGAAATTTCAATTCAAATTAAAACACATCTAGAGTATATGTCCAATCAGATAGTAACGTTTTTATGATATCTTGAATTTATTGTTTTTGCCTTACTCACCCGAATTCGAAAACCAATTTGAGAGATGAAAAGGTGTTCATATATATGTATTCTACTTAGATGAACACGAGTTGTTCAACATATAGCGAAATTGTGTGACTATTTAAGTGTTTTACTCATTTCTGCTTCTCTAGTTCTTGTTATTTCAGTTACATTGTTCTAAGTGTTACTTTATTTTAAACGTTTATATATATATCATTTGCATAAATTACCTTATAGTTTAATATTACATATAATAAAGGACGATTTGTCCACACTCCCACCTCACTCACTGGGTTATTTTTTTTTTTGCCCCGGTGAGTAAAATTATCGACATTTGTTAAAACTTTTCCTCTATATAGTTAACCGTTTCTCAGCTCGCCTACCAAAGAACACACGTGATTTTTATTAGTATTTTCCTGGATTTTTTTGCATATTTAAATTAATATTAAGGAAGGAAAAAATAGCATAACATTAATATTTGAAATCTGCGTCTGTAATTAGTAATTCCAAACAAAAGGACTTAGAGCACAGTTACACTATGTAGGTCCTGGTGGTGTAGTGGTAACCATACTTGCCTCCTACACCCAAGATGGCGGGTTCGATCTCGGCCATTACCAATGGATTTTTTCGGGCGTTAAAATCCTAAGTATTGCTTCCTTTGGAAGCGAAATAAAGCCATGGGTCCTATGTCGTACATTTAAGGCACGATAAAGAACCTCAAGCCTGAAAAAAGTGCATCTGAGCAAAATTTGTCGGCCGTTTCACGCTCTGAATTGAATGGGACACTGATGGCCTGGGATGATAAAGAGTGACGGTAAATATAAAAAATAAATAAATAAATAAATAACAAACTTACACTAAGCCATCTTTAATGTTGATAAGTGTTTAGAGAGGGCTATATTGAAATATAATTGAATATTAATTATTCTGAATGCAAATAATCAGATATGGCTGCACATGCTTGATGTCAGGTTACTTGACACTTCCATAGTTATCTGGCTGAATTCATCGGCCAGATGTGAAAATTTTGCCCTATGATCCTTTTTCCTCCACCTCCTGCATTTATCATTTACTTCATTTTTCCACTACCAAGCTGAAGATGATTATAATAAGAAGGTGACAATGTTTTATGAAAAAATATTGGATGCATATAATCTAATATGGTTGGCAAAATCACAATCTTTATACTAGACGAATGTAAGTACAATTATAGTTGGATGTTTAATATAATTTCAAAGTAATACAACAATCTCTAAATATAGTTATGTGACAAAGTTCAGTTGCAGAACAAAGGAAACTTTTATACAGGGCTTTCATTTGAAAACTTGTCAGTCTAAAATAAAGAAAACGTCAGTCTATTTAAAAAAAATTGAAATTAAAAAAAAAAAAAAAAAAAAAAACAGGCCATTTAACATTAAAAGGAAAAATTAAAAACAATAATTATATTTTAGAGTTCACCTTTTGAGCCCCAGCCACCTCCAATTTGTAATTTCAAATGGCTCTATCCTCTGATACTTAAAGTTTAAAGAGAATTATTTGTTATCATAATTTTATTATTATTATTTTTTTTTTTTTTGCTCCCTGACAACTTCACTTATTTTTTAACTTGGACAGAATAAAATTACAAAAAATATTGAATAGAATGCAGACGGAGTGGCAAATTATACTGCGTTACTACAATATTAACAATTGTAATGGGTTGTATGCAAAAATTATATTTTCTCTCTATAATTATTTGATATATTTTTTGCTTTGTACAAATAACAATAATCCAGGTTTCCAGGCAGCAATAAAAACAAAATGAGTTATAGCCATTAAATCCTCATGAAACTTTAGGGTGAAACATAAAAGATAATCAACATTGATTTTAAACTTCATCCTCAATATTTAAATTGAAGTGAATTTTTAAATTATACTTATTTTGAACAGAAAATTATTCAGACTAACTGAAAGCACATAAGGGAAGGCAAGCGAAAACTGAATTATTTTTCAAAATAATGATTTATATTCAAAATAAGCAGAATATTTTGAACCAGACATTTATTTGGTTACAAGAATTATCATAATTTAATTCTAATTTAAATCGGGTTTGATTTACTGAAAGCATAGATATGCAAATTGAGTTATACATTTCTTTTTAATATTTTTATGACAATATTAAAATATTTTTGCAGGTTGTGTAATACAAATGCTGAAAAGTAATGCAAAAAATGTTAACGATTTAAAAATAAATACAATTTGAAAAGCATGGAATAGTTATTCAGAATAATACAGATCAATGCAACTGCGACATAATTCTTGAATGGGGAAAAAAAACACCTTTAAAATTACATTATAATAAAACAAACGTTTTGTGTATATTAGGTTGTACCTCCTTAAAAAAAAAAAATTTACAGTTAATTGATATTCCAATAATGTGTGATTTCAAACTGAGTTCTAAAAGGAAATGGGCCAATTTCGTGATTTCTGGTAACAGTGCAATACATTAATTTTAAGGCTCAAATATCAAAACATAAAAATTTACTGTGTTTATATTTCTACACCGTTTCATGTGCCTGTTTCACTCCAACAATAAAACGGATTAGAAATTCCCAAGGTTATTTCGATACTTTTTTTCCAATAAATAAAGTTTGCTAAGGATACGATTACAGAGCAAATATCGAGCCATATATGTTTAACGACAGTGCTCAGATTAAAGTTATGGTGCTTCAAAAGGTATTTTATAAATGTGTGTTGTGGAGTAAAGTAGGTTCGTCTATTATTTACTATTTTTTTGTAATCCCAAACAAACTCATTTTAAGACATTTTCTACGTATTGAACAATGGTGTTCTTAGTGGGACACATAAATCAAAACTGGCATATCCCAGACTGACATGGATGTGCTGGCAATAAAACTGTCAGTTATAGAATCACCATGCATCATATTTTGCCACGTCTACCGCTATCGAAGTTCAGGTAAGGGGACCGGGTTTTTGTAGTGAGATATGTGGGGGAGGGGTTTATTAATGTATAGACTTTTTCACTCATCTTTCTGATTTCTCAGTATATTGCTGCTACAACAGATATGATTTTTGTGTTTCAATTAAATATCTTAGGAATTACTGCCACATTTTCTTTGTTTCTGTCTTTTTTTTTCCTTTCTTTCCTTCTTTTTTGTTAAATGTAATCTTTTTCAGTTTTTCGCTTAATGGTGCGATTCTTTCTTTTCCTTTCTCATATTTTGCGCTTTTATTCATGGAGTCACTAAGTTTTGGACGAAGCATTTTGGTTAAAAAGTCTTCACATTGATTTTCAGTCTGATGAACATAATTCACATAAACAAAACGTTTTATTTCACATGTAAGTTAATAAGCAATGTATTCCAAAGTAATTTCAAATGTATAGAGAACTTATTTACATTTTTACCTCCTTAGTTTAAACAAGGGGAATATACGAACTTAGAAACAATTCTATTATAATTAAATATAGTTTTGTGGTAAAGAATATGTCAATAATGTATTTCTTAACACATATGTTGTCATAAAAACGAATAAGAATCGGAAATTAATGAACAATACTGACATATTTTCATCATACAGGAGTTATTTGAGAATAGGGACCTGCATCTGTTTTGTTTTTGTTGTTTTTTCTTTCCAAGTTTCCATGTAAGAGCAAACATTTTCCAAAGGTATGCATTCTACTGACTTCTACTAGCTTCCAGTTGTAATAGTTGACGTTTTCACTGATGTTCGTTACAGTATTAAAATAGTTACATTTGCTTCTGGAGCACTGATGTAACTATTTAACATATTTGGCATGATAGGATTCAGTGAAAGGGGAGTATCTAGTTTCAGTTACCTACCGGGTGGTTAGGCAATAAGGCTTAGGATTCGCGGTCGGGAGATTTATTTAAATACCTTGGGGGCGGCATCTTGACCTTGGTTTTCCTTGTCGCTCTCTCATTTCAGTACATTTCATTCCATTAGCTCTATTGCAGGGTTGAATGCGTCAAGCAAGGCGAGTTGATGCTGTGTTCAGTGTGGTATTAGCTTGTGCTTTGGTAAGGTTTGTTTCTACACGGCATGTTTGTAAGAGGGACGATTTCACCGGCTTCGGAATGAGGAAACCCCGTCTAAGACCATGCCTCACATCACCTGCATTCTCATAGTTCGGTGTCTTCTTCAACTGAGCCATTCTTCCTGGGGGGGGGGGGCTCTATTGAGGGCGTAGGCATAAAATTTTGAACCGCCTGATATACGAATATTTCACCCCGTCCCTACCATCCAATCCTATATTGTCTTAGTTGCATTACTGATATTTTAAAGGTTTGTTACAATAATTAAAAACAATTCAATTTTAAAACATGCTTTTTTGTCAGTGATTCAAATAAAATTTCAGAATACGCTTACATTTCAATGGCAAAATATTAAAATTAAAACGCCAAAATTTTGTAAAATAGACAAATAAAAGAAACCATTAATTAAGTTTTTTTACAATGATAATATCTAACAGAAAAACAGAAGCGATATTGGGGCACATAAAATTTTCCATTTCTTTAACTACTATATAGTCACAAAACGATGAACTATAACGTAAAAAATTGATAGCAACACTAAGTGGGATCTCAACTTTGTTGTTGAAACCGCGTTCCTATAACAGAACAAAAGCAGTACATGATATTAGTATGTAAATTGTTCAGATTGTGATAAGTGTGTAATTTTTCTATTGATAATTTATTAACAGAACTAGGCTTTATATCAAGTAAATATTTGTTTTTTCATTAGTTGTAAGTAATTTTTTGTCATATGCTTATGCATAAAGATATTTGGAATTAATAAAAACCATATTTTATTCTCTATATTTCTGGGTGCAGTATATATTTTAATTTACTTGAGAAAAATTCACACGTATTTACATAATTTCAAAATATTACTTTATTTTACATTTTATGGTTTCAAAATTATTTTTTTTTTTCCATTCAGTAATTTAAAATTTATTTTTAGTATCATTATTTCAAATGTGGTTCTAGGCTTCCATGAAATTTAGAGACAGTAGAATGTTATGCATTTAACATTGAAGTCATCGAAAATGCGTTGAGTGTTTTAGATTCTGACATCTGATTCTGATCTTCAATTGAATCCATAAAGTTCGATTTTTGGGTCTTTTTTTTTTTTTTTTTAATGATGTTGAACTTCCATTAAGGCAGGACAGGCTATGCACACTGATGATACATGAGATGAAATGATTAACTGCGAAAGGATTTTTTAAGGAAGGAAATGTTCAAGGCCTAAGTTTAGCGTACATCCCCGGATTTGCCATTTATGAGTACTGAGTAAAACCTGGAAAAAAAACCTCAGTCAAGGAGGACGGTCCTGGCGAGAATCAGACCACCCGCTCATGAGTCAGCGCTTAAATGACCTCGGCCATCCGTGGCGGTAATTTTTGTGCTAAAACAGTAAAGGCAATACAACATACATCCAGGAATTTTCTCGCACATCAACTGGGTTAAACCCTCTCCAAAATCAATTCTTCCATCCAAATGGCCTTAATATTCTAAGAAAAGTGACAAAATGTTCAAAATGTCACAGATTAGCGACTTTTTCTTAGTGTTTTATCCTTTTATGATTTTCTAGTTACATTATTAATAGTGTTACATTATTTTCACACACACACACACATGTATATAGCGAGTTGTGCAATATCAGCGACATTTTGAAAGTTGATTTAAATGTGGAACTAGAATGATATTAACTGCACAAGATGTTGCTGAGGTGAGACAATAGACGCAGTTTGGATTTAAAAATTTAAAACAACGTTTCTTATGTTGACAAAAGTCATAGGAAGATTAAGATATTTCAAATTTTATCAATACAAAAATATTGTATCATTTAATACCAATATAAAAACCTTAATGTGTTGCTCTGTTGTGTATCAATAACACATTTAACTGCATTTTTAATAGTACGAAATTTAGATATAATGCAGACATACTTTGCATTCTTTTGCACCATATTTATTATATTCTGGTCCACTTTTTACTTCATACCAATCTAATAATAATTTCACTAATGTTTGGTTACAATATCACAATTATAACAATAACAGCAACAAAGACAATACTCTATACATAAACCAATGTAAAACATGAAGTAGGTAAATAAATGTATGCTGATACATAAACATAGATAATGAAAATGAATATTGAAAAATATTAACCTAAAAAATAAAAAATAACAATAATAATAGAAAAAGCATTAACAATGGCAATTCATAGACACAGAAACCTATGTAAATCATAAAATTGGCAATAGATATACTAGTAAAACATAAAAATTAAAAATCTTAACAATAATATGAAGAAGAGGTGAACATTTTGATAGTTATAATAACAAGAATAACAATAATAGAATTAATACTTCTACAGCAGGATAAAACAAATACATACCTGTATTGTAAACAAAGAACTTAAAATTTAGTCCATATGTATATATTTAACCATTTTATTACATGTAATGCTAGCCTTGTTTATTAGAAATCAGTTTCTTTCGATTGCTAAGAACACGTGAAATCATTGTTATATAACGCATAATTCACTTAACTTTAATCGCTTAGATAAAATTCCATTGAATCCAATTGTCATTTCCCCCAGCATTTTACATGGATGTACATAGGGCGTCTTAACTCAAATTACGTACATGTATAAGACCCCTCAATATAAAGCGAACATTTTGGTGTTGATTAGAATAACAAAGACTTAACAAAGATTGGTTCCGATTTTGCTGAAACAGATAAGTTTAATAGCCATATATATGTTTTCTCTTCTGCCCTATGGAAAAGGAGTTCGCGCGGACCGCTATGATGAGCCTATGTACACACTCCACGAGGGGGCACCTCCGGGAAAAACGGATGAGATTGGGACACACCAGGCGGCCAGGAATCTAAGGAGGCGTTTCATAGTCGGAGACCAGTTCCCTAACATTTCCACATATTAAATACCAGATATGTTTCACCCAGATCTCACTCTAGGGGCTAGAAGCCCCCAGAAGAACCCACCAGAGCTGAAGTCATTGTCACTCCACAAGAAATCTCGCCTGACACTGTCGACTGTCTTAACTAATGCTTTGTAAAGAAATGAAATTAAAATGGTAGAGCGGAATATTCGTGGAATGCAAATATCCGTCTGAGCCAACCAGCTCGCTATACTATATGCCTATTGTCGGTAAAGAGATTTAGGAATCCTACAGCGATTTGTTGCACAGGGATGATGTCTTAAGCCTCACTTAATTCTGAAGAACTCTTCTAACAATACATACACATTTGGACCACCTCGAGAGAGCATTTGTATGCAAGGTGTGGATCATAATGTGTCGACGACATCATCAGCATCATAGGGCTGACCTCGATGCCTACCGAGTGGGTCGACATCTTTTTTTTTTTTTTGAGAGAGAGGGAAATAATAATAAAAAAAAAAACCATTGTCTTGTCTTAGTGCGGAGTCTTTCGTTACAAACAATGCAGAGATGCCACGTGTTGCAGATAGCCGGGATGATTGAATGAGCCAGGAGTCTCGTGCCAGTCAGAACGTTTCGGAATTCTGTCTTCTGTATCAGCGCAAAGGCACATTCTACGGTAGGTGGGTTGAATTTGGCGGACAAAGAAGCATATGGGGGAATTATAAGCATTCGTTTTTCTATGCTTTTTATGCAGAGTTTAATATGAGATTGGCTTGAACTGAAAAATCCCTTACTGTGTTGTTTATAGGTTCAAATCAACAGCTTGCTAAAACCATCTGTTTCCAAGAGCCAAAAATAAATCGTGAACAATATATTTGTTTTACTACAGAGATGGATGAGAATCTCCTATTGTTGATGTCATCATAATCTGAAAAGCTGTATTCTAACCTATTAAACACACCTAATGTCACCGATAAATCGAATAAGATCCCTAATATGTATAATGAAACGACAAAACAGCATTGTTTTTTACGCGGATTTGAAATATGAGGATTTCATTCCGTTTTCCAAATTTAAAAGCACATATAAGCGGAAGAGTGGAAAAGATCAGATAAACGCTTTCATGATGGATTTCCCTGAGATCATAGGAATGTCCTTACGTCATGCTTGTGCATCTTTCCATTGCGGCTTCCTTTATAGTCGTAAAAAAAACCATTTTACGTTATAAATTATCACCTACAATTCACAAGAAATATGACTTCCAAATTTGTAAATGCGAGGATTTGCATTAGGTACCCTATCGTACATTACACTCTCCTAAAAAGCATTAAGTCTAAAATTGAGTATTTATTGCAACGGTTGTTGGCTTTATTAAAAATATTTCGAAATCCCAGTAATTATTTGTTATTGTTGAATTAAACGTTTGTAATTTAGGAAATAAATATACTTTAAAAACGTTTGTTATTTCATACAGCCTCAAAAAAGTAAATGAGCTGTGTATAAGATTTTGGCTGCTAACACTACGAAAAATACCTCTAAGATGTTCCAGCTTCATGATCATTGTACAATGCTAAGCAAAATGCCTTAATTTCGTACACAATTTCAAACCACCCAATGAAGATATTTGCCTCTGGTTACCCCCCACTACTCACTTAGAGAAGCAAAATTAATACTAAAGGATAAAATGAAAACTACAAAAAAAAAATGAATTGAAGTTGAGATGTTGTTCGCTCTTATTATGAAGTTAAGGCTCTTTTGCTTCCTATTAGTAAGTGATCTGATTGCTACGACTGTGTACTGTACACATTGTCTGTCGTGTATGGTTTGATAACAACACCTGTTGCAATGTTCAGTTCTGAAAACAACAAGCACATCCCGAACCGCTTCTAAGTACGCAACGAGTGACGCATTTATGTACAACGAATATAGTCGGTGGTGCCTCATAACTAGACATTCCCAATAATAAATCTCGTACGCTTGTTTGCGTACTTATTTTTACTGGAACTTTTTTGCTTCTATTGTTGTATACTTTCAACCATTTCAGTTTGCGATATTAATTTTGATACGCCCTGTATATTAATCTGAAAAATAAGAACAAAATAGACTCTGTCTCCACTCCACTTTTTATATTGACATTAAATTGTCATATAGCATTTTAAATAATAGCATTTGAACTATAGGGACATGCGCCCTGTATATTAATCTGAAAAATAAGAACAAAATAGACTCTGTCTCCACCTTTTATATTGTCATATAGCATTTTAAATACTGCTTAAGGCTCGTTTTAACTATAGGGACATCACAGACGTGAACATTAATGATAAATGAGATGAAATTATAAATTGGGAAACGATTATTTTTTAAGGAAAGAAGCGTCCAAATATAAATTTAGCGTACATTCCCCGCATTTACCATTTATGAGAACTGAGGAAAATATGGAAAAAAAAAATATCAACCAGGGACGATGGTTCTGGCGGGAATCGAACTCCAGACCGCCCATTCACGAATTCATGCCTTAATGACATAGGCTATCCGTGTTGGTGTCATATATTTATGAATAAGAACATTTCAAATGCTTTAAAACATATTTTATTCTGCATGTTTGTCCATATTTCTGGGTGTAATACATATATATTTTCCATAAAATGCGGAACATAAGAAATCAACCATAACTACTAGTTAGACACAATGGAATACTATGCAGTTAACGCTGAAATAATTGTAAATGTATTAAGGGTTTCAGACAATGACAATCTTCTTCAATTGAATCTAAAAATTACCATACATCATCCGAGCAAACTTCCAAGTACATCATAACTGCGCTAAACGCTGTCCAAAAGCAACTCACCCCTATATTCCTAAGCCTTAACATCCTGAGGGTAGTTACAGAATGTTTCAACTGTTGCAAACGTAGCGAAAGGGAAGTTGAACACAATGCTGACTAAGAATCCAGGCTGAATGTGGAACTAGATCTGGATTTAACCTCACAAGATGTTGCTAGATTTGGAGTGGTCCCCATTACTTTTTGTGACGTTGAGAGCTATTTTAAGACAATGGACACAATTCCATATTTGAAAATTAAAAATAAGTTTCGAAAATATATAATTATTATTGAAAGATCAAGGTGGTTCAAGTTGCCCATTATTTTAATACCAATATCAAAGAGGTTAAATTGTTCTATAGTTCGACTTTTAAATATAATGAAAAATGGATAATCTTTGCGTTATTTTGAACCATTTTTATAAAATATTTAGTGCTTATCTATTACCATATTTTGATAATTTTAATCCATATGCATGTACATTTTAATTGTTTTTATTGCATATGACTTCTAGACCTACTAATTGGTGAGGATTAGAATTGTTAATTTTTTTCTAATGAAAACAATCTTTTTGTATTCGATTTAACATTTCATAGCTAATTATGTAGTACACATGCTTCTATTTCCCAAACTGTTTCTACAATAGAGAGCATATGAATTAATAAAACTGAAAAGCAATAAAATCCATACGAACAACAAAAAAGATTCACTGTCATAACCTGGAGAAAAGTTTATGAGTATAATCTTCCTGCAAGAGCAAAAGGACTGTTCAAACCTTCACCATGTTATTTCCGCACAGCCGCGACTAAGATTCTCAGAATAAAAGGACCAAAGAATTGGCCCTCAGGGTTCCCAAGCGCCTCCTGACCCCACCCGCGCCTTTGTGGCGCCCCACCCTCCCACGTGTCCCCTTGGGTACATTCGAATTTGGGTCGGCATTTTTTTCGTTCCGTCGTAAAAATTCAGTAGCTGAAGGCGAGGTAGTGGGGTTCTTTGTAGAAGATACTTGCCTTCTCCGTTTTGTGTTATCATTACACCAAAGCAACACCACTAATTTGCCCAGTGATTTAGGGGGGCAATTATTGTTTAGTAGGCAGACCGCCCTCCACCCACAGGTTCCTCTACAAGGGATGTCCAGTTGCAAACATGCTAGGAATTTGTGGCGCTCAGTGTCTATTCTTCAATATAAGGTTCATTTTAAAAATACACTGTAATGCTGTGGCATAAAACGATTAAGTAAGAACAATTTAAAACTCCCTATACGTAGTTCAGCTTGCAGGTGCTAGAAAAGTTGCCGATTTTTCCCTGACACACAATCCACATCTTAGAAAATTATCACTGACATGCACCAGTTGCCCATCACTAATAAATAGACCTAACTTCGTTTCGAATACTTGTTTTAGTTCTTCCAGTGGGAGGGTTAGTTGAATATACTCTACCGTATTTACGCGAATGTAATGAGAAAACTTTTGTCCAAATACAGTTTTCAAAATTGTGGTCCATATTAGATTCCTTACATAGTTCGCTGGTAACTTTATTCGAATTTATCGTTTATTACTTACAATGCATTGCTGCAATTCTCCACTTCGTTATATTTATTGTTGGCCTATTATTGCATACATCGTTTGAATAGTAGGCAGTTACGAAATGGAGGGCAAATAGAGAACATGTTATGAACAGCAATTCCTGCGAAAAAAAATGTACAGAAAGGTAGGAACAGAGTTCAATGTAGCTGAGAGCAACGTTCGCTTGTGACGGCAGCAGAAATTGACATTATTGGCAATAAAAGTTAGTAGGAAAACTCGCTGGTCCTCGCAAAGAAAGTCCTGACTACAACACGAGTGATATGCCAAAGTCTTTTTTATGATTTTCAATTTCAAATTAGGGATGCGTATTACATTCGATGCCGCATTAGATTCGCGTAAATGCAGTATTTTTTAATGTACTTCAAAAATTAAATGTTCAAACCTTAGGATTTGGGAACAAGGAGGTCGCAAACTGGGGACAATAATTCTGTGACCAAATATACGGCACAATTCCGTCATGAATTGGTGAGCAGTCTTCTGTTGTTTTTCCGGTCAGTCACGGAATTTGTTTCATCCAACTTCTACACTAACTTTAATATTGTTTGTGTGTGTGTGTGTGTGTGTGTGTGTGTGTGTTGAAGCCAACTGCCAGGAAAATTATGCCTCAACGCCTGTCTCGATTTGTCACATGATTTCCTGTGCCTGAATGTATGGCTTGAGGTGCGGTGAATATGTCACCATTGCACTTAATAATGATATCTCACCCTAAATTCAACTAATAACGCTCGACTTTACCGAAATCCCGCTCGCAACTGATTAGAAGAGAGAATGGCGCTGTGCATCCCGTAAGAAGAATCAGCGATTAGAGGCGGAAAGTCCGCTTGTCGGACTATCTAAATTACAGTATCTTTAAACTGATCTACTGTATATTAAAAACACTTTTTATATTAATAACGTGGATCGTGTGCATCATATTTTTTTCAAAATAAAATCTGTATTACATTTCAACACAGTACGTTCACCTTAATTTTCGTATAACTCCTTACATATTTACTGACATTAGCACAGCAAGCCTATAAAACGTCATCACTGGCTGACTGTGTCGGGCCTACATGTATTTCAACAATTATTTATAAAATGTCCATTTATTGTACGGATAAACGAATATTACCAATAAATTTAACATATCATAATTGATTAAAGTATAAAGCCGCATTGATTTTGATCTGGTCCATCAGGTGAATATTTCAAAATAAATTTGCAAATGTCTTTGAAAATATCATCTTGAGTCCCAACTTATGATTTGTTCAACACTGAATTTTCTTTATGACTCAACCTTTGCACCTTGCCGGCGGATGTATAGCACCCTTCACTTTATTCTCTCTCCTCCCTCACACTCTGGCTACCCTCCTGTGCCCATTTAGGTAGAGGGGTAAGGTTCCCGTCTATATCTAATTGCTATGGAAAGGCGGTTATCAATCATCAGAGTTTAGACGTTCAGACGGCAAAACTAAAGTTTTGTTACTATAATTATGCTAGTAAAATTCTTGCAGAAATTGAGACTTTGGTAGAAGCCTTCAGCCAGGCAATACATTTCTCACAGAGCTTCGGTTGACTGTTCCTTTTTTTGTGGCCAGAGGGTGCATTCTTGGAAACTGGACAAGTGATCTTCATGCTTTTGTGAGGGTATTACTGCGCCGTTGCTGGTTTTAGGGGCATTCTCTTGGTTAGTAATTACTAAGTGCATATTCTTAGCTTATTTTCTGCAATAGCGCTCTAGGCTAGTGATTTTCCCCTATCTTAGCAACTTTTGAGTTGGTTTGCTAAACCTACTCGTAAACTTCAATTTTTGATTAAGGAATGCGACCGTAAATCTTTGTTTGTCTATCCCTCCCTCTTTCTCTCTCCCTCTCATTGGCGGTTGTGTGGGTGGAGCGAGGAAAGAAGTGAGAGAGAGAGAGAGTAAAGGAAAAATTGCCTCAACTTTTACATGCCTACTTTCTTCATTAGAATTGACAGTTTTATTTAAGTTTTATTTATACTGACAGAGTTAATACAAAAGGAATTCTCTTTCACTGCACTAGTCTTAAACAATTACACACACGGGCTTTCATTTAAGAAATCTCAGTGTGAATAACATATAACTAGAAAACAAGTGAGTGAAAACTTTAATGCCAGTGTTGATTATATTTTATTTCATCCCCCATTCCCAGGCATCTTGTTTTGAAATTTCAAATGATACCCCTACTTTATGATTCCTAAATATTAATGAGCATGCTTCCTTATCACACCTTTAGTTTTGCTTTGTTTGTTTATTTAATTTATGTCTAGGAATTTGAACTGTTATTGTATTGAATTTTAATAGAGCTATACTATAAAACAACAGGGCATTTAATGAAATAAGTCTGTTTCGGTAATAAATTGTTTCAGAATTAAATATATCATACAATTAATAATATAATGTAAGCTGATTAACACTGAATTCCGAAACTTTTATTACTATAATATTAATAATTATAGTTTTACTAAGCATAAATTGTATTCTGGTCTTGCAACCAAGTGACAGATATGTAATTATTATTTAAATTTGGGCAGGATAACATATTAAGTCAGGTAATTGTAGGATAAATTATTTAAGACAAAATTACAATAATATTCATTATTAATAATTGAAAGTTATTAACGTTACAGTAATCGATCACGAAAGTCACGCGTGATAGGCGACAGGCAGGTTTTCACACTCCTCCTGCAATACTGTCCTCTATTAATGAAGTCGTAAGACGAAGGTAGAGCATGAAGAGGTCTCTGCGGCAGCCCAAAACTCACCCCGGACTGTAGTGCCAAATGAGAAGAAGAAGAATATTACAGTAATAGAAACATTTTGGAATTTCCGACTTCCGCGAGCATTCTGATGTTCCTTGCAGGGTATACACTTATTTTGAAATAATTTATTACCAAAACTAAACTATTACATTAAATTTTCAGTAACTTTTAATAGTACTATTCCGTAAAAATTCACAAAACAATAACAATCCAGTTGCCAGGCAACGATAAAAATATTATATATATACTAAAGAAGCAGAAATAGATGAAGCACTTAAATAGTAACACAAATATCGCAACCGGAGCGGCAATCGGAATAATTTCAAATGACACATAAATAAATGTAATAGTGGCGGCAAAGAAATAAAAAAGGTCATTCCGACACTGAAGCATATATTTCCCGCCCAATAATCTGTCCCACATGGTAGTGCTGGTTTTAAGAGACGGAGCAAACCAGCAATTAGGGTTTGCATATCTGTTGGAGGATGTGGGAGTTAATGTTGCTGAATGCTGGTCTATGTGAACGCTCTTGTAATGCAACACGGTCTACAAATATAACACACTGAAACCTCGGCATCGTTACAATCCAAAACACTCATCGTGAATGTTTATGGCATCACAATGCAGCGCAAAATAGAATTATTCTGCGGAATGTCATTTCATCATTTAGTGCAATTCTTTT
Organism: Metallyticus violacea; assembly: GCA_030762175.1. Lineage (NCBI taxonomy): Eukaryota > Metazoa > Arthropoda > Insecta > Mantodea > Metallyticidae > Metallyticus > Metallyticus violacea. The sequence continues at coordinate 32,193,105 of CM060840.1, forward strand.
GAAATTGAAGATGAGTGGGTTAGAAGGAGAAATATAAATCTGTTCTTTGCTGAAGTTATTATACCAAGACTGAAATGCATATTAAGGGTACAGGGAAAGAAGGGGCTCACAGGTATTTTACAAACTATTCATTAGAAACAATTTAAAAAGTTAGTTCTCGTAGAGTCTATTATTTAGCAACCATATTACTTAGGACTTTAATTATAAAGGGATGAATAGTATTGATTACTAATTAAAATTAGCAGGTAGTCGTAAAAACTACATCATAACTACTCCTGTTTGTGGGAAAGAAGGGACTCCCTGCTAAAATTATTTTATTACCCCCTGTATTTAACTTCAAAGTAAATTAGTTCATGATACAAACAATACAGTTTTTAAAATTATCATTACTCCAATTCACCTAAAGTTTAAAAATTTAAATAATGTTAAATAATTTTATAAAATTAATAGCTTGTATAAAATAATAAAATACCCTTAGATATATTCTCTGATATGAACAGAGTCGGTCTTGGTGATCTAGTGATAGGCATTTTTACCTCATATACCCAAGATCGCGGGTTCAATACTAACCAGGGTCGATGGCTTTTTTCGGGCGTAAAAATCCAAGTATGGCTTCCTTTGGAAAGAAGTAAAGCCATGGACCCCGAGTAGTAGATTTACGAGCCGTAAAAGAACTTCAAGTCTGAGAGAAGAGGCGTCTAAGTAGAGGTTATCGGCCGCTTCGGTCCTAAATTCAGTGGTATGCTGAAGACCTGAGATTTTAAATAATAATAATAATAATAATAATAATAACAACAATAATAACAATAATAATAACAATAATAATAATACAATAATAATAATAATAATAATAATAATAATAATAATAATAATAATAATAATAATAATAATAATAATATGAATGGAACAGTTTGGAAGCTAACGGATGTGAAGGTTTTCTTTCCCAATCTCTAGGGTACTTATTCAGACCATGCAAGTCTTTGTATTTTTCAACAAATATAAACATTCGATCCTAAAAAGAAATTCTTTTTTGATCTATAACTTATGTGGAGTTTATTAATCTTTTAAGGAAAAGTGAGATAGCACTATGGCTATTATTTTCATAAGCACACTTTTGGCAGGTCTAATTGACCATGGGGAAGACTCTACGCAGTTTTGTTTTAATTGCTTTTTGCTGTTATAGAAGGTGATTATCAAGCTTCACTTTAAGTGTTCCGAAAATAATTTGTTTCAAAATCCTGTGGCTTGTTTCTTCAGGCTCTAACTAGAAGCATTGTCGCATACAGATCCTGTTTGACGTGTTTGTGGTTTTAATTTTTATTCATTGCAGACATTCTACAATACGATTTGCGTTTCTCTGTATTAGGTTCCATTATGTCTTTCGCTTCAGAAGACTGCATTCTATGAGCTATTACGAAACAATAAAGACAGAGCAAAATAAATCTCAATCTTCTTAAGTGTCTTCTTTAATTATATTGATTAAAATACAGACAACAATGAACAATTATAATGAACAACTACATGGTGCTTGTAGAATGGATGAAAGAAGAATGCAAATAGCCCCTTCTTTAACTGGAAAATGTAAGTGGGTGCCCCTCTTTCCCTGTACAGTTTATATTCTGTAACTATGTTATCTGAAACAAGCCTTTTATTTTACAAAATGAACAGACTCCCTCTTAAAGTAGCACTGGATAGCAGTAGACAGGGAAGTATTTTGCATGCGATCTTGGATTACCATTTTTGACCACCCTATATAATATTCAAACCAAAATGCACTTTTAATGCTCCTGCACATAATGAGAAACTATTATAGCGTACTATCTCGTGTTCATGTTCATAAAATATGTTGGTTGATGCTCTGGAACATTAATTAGAAGGACAAACTGTGCTGACCGTACGCCTACATGCAGAGCAAATAACTTTATCATTTTCCTAAATTAGCGAGGCTTCTGCTGACGCTCAAGAACCTCTTGGAAAACCCCCTTCTGCCAAGGAGATTGTTTAGCTCACCTCCTTCCTTATCTTGCATTAGCAGTAGACTATGATAGTGCTTCTCCAAGAACAAGGTATACTCCTTGGCATTTACGACCCAATTTCGTAACTAAACACTTTCGAACTTAGCTTGCGCCATTAGCCAAGTTGATATGACCACAAATATTGGCTTGCACACGTTTAATACAGCAGATAAGGCACGTGGTATGTCGTTATGACGCTGACTGCATTATGGGTAATGGAGAGACTGGCGAAGAAATCTTAAATTACTCTCCTAACCTTTGGCACACGTGGGACAAAACACATTTTGAAAGTAGTTTTACCAAATTACAGAAAAGTACGATAATATCACTACACTGAGTTTTCAGAATATGAATAATTTTCTGCAGCACACTTATACACTCACCATGAGTGGAATAAGTAACACAGTAAATTCTGTAAGGCGTTCAGAAAAATTCAAAGTGGTGTATGGTATTTAATCTTCTAAAAATATGAGTGTATTGCATAAAAAAAAAACAAATACAAATCAACAACATTAACGTAAATTAGCAGTAGAATGAAATTCTTTCACTTTAAACTATCATAGAAATCTAAAATACTTATTTTTGTTTCCAGCTTTGGAATAACGGAGGCGTACAACAGTCTCGTATAACAACAGGTTAGTACTAGTTTCATAAATGAGAGTATCACAAGGAACATTCACTTACATTTTGAAGTTATTTTTTTTCAGTATTTCTATCAGATATACAATGCCTTTTGCATTTAGAATTTTCCATAAGCTACTTTTAATGAATTCGGCAAAGGCTTTGCTAAATAGTACTAAGAATACGTGGTTCAGTAATTATTAAACGCCTTTCTTTTTCAATTATGATTTTCATAGTAAAATCGTTGTCAATTTTAGAATTTGTAAAATGGTGTTTAACGCCGTTAAACACAACAGGCGATAGATGCCGATGATATATGATATGAAATGATAAATTGGAAAATATATTTTTTAAGAAAGGAAACGTTCCAGGCCTAAGTTTAGGTTATCTTATTTGCCTTTTATAAGGACTGAGGAAGAGTGGGAATAAAAATCTCAGTCAGAGGGGGGGGGGGGCGTCCTGGCAGGAATCGACCCTCAGACCTCCTGAAAAAACCACTGCTTCTTCTTGAAAAATAACTTCGGTTCGAAATATAGATTGTTTTAGTGTGCTTTACTAATTGGGATATCTTTTATTAGTGTTGAATAATCTGTTTCTTGCGATTTAACATTTCTCATATGAAGGCTATTTTACTTTTCTCAACTTGAAACATATTAACAAGCACACATCATATAGAAGCACTTATACACTAGCACACATTTACTACTGCGTACATACTCGTGTGTACATACGTAGAACCCTTACCAACCAGTACCCCTCCCCTTACTGATCCTCCCTCCCCAATTTCTCCCTGTTCTCTATAGCCATTAGCCTTCTTTGTCGGATCTTCGTACTAAATATAACCGAATTGTTTATGTGTCTCCCACTTCGTCATAACTTCCAGACAGGAGTGCAAACTTCTGTTCAAATTTAGAAATTGAGGAGGTAAATATTCCTTTCCTAAAAACTCTGTGGATTATCTAAATTATACTTGATGAAATGTACAAAAAGGGGACTACTTAACAAATAATATAATCAAAACGGAAAACGCTACTTTGGAAATGCATCAGTGTATATAATTATGAGCAATAACAGTAAAAGGGGTACGTTCATATAATTATCTTGGAGTTATATATTTAACAAGTATCAGAAATGCAAACAGATAACCCTACAAAAACGAATAACAAATCAGAATATTCTGTAATTTATATAATGAAAACTAAAATAATAATATATACAATTGTAATAGAAACTGTAATAGATTTTGAAGCTAATGAACAAATAAAACAAAACGTTTAAGATATTTTGGCGACGTTGCTATAGAATAATTATATAAATGTGTATTAGGAACGAAACAATTAGAAAGTGAATGGGCAACGGTTTTTATTATTGACTTTAAAGCAGAACGAATAGTGTTTAACGCCCGTTTTTGCTACAAAGGCGATGAACACTGATGATACATGAGATATATTGGGAAAGGATTTATTTTTAAGGAAGGAAATGTTCCAGGCCTAAGTTTAGGGCACCTCCCCGGCATTTGCCAGTTATGAAAACTGAGGAAAACCTGGAAAAACCCCAGTCAGGGAGGACGGTCCAGGCGGGATTCCAACCCCAGGCCTCCCGCTCACGAGTCCGCGCCTTAACGACCTCGGCCACCCGTGGGGGTACTTTGTAGAAGCAAATGAATTGATATAATACGAACATGGAAGAAGATTCCTGGACAAAGAAGATATAGTAGAGCGTTGATCATCCGAATTAATAGCTATTGTTTGACATATCTTCTTGAAGGTGATTGGCAATATTAGAAATGTTATATATAGTTGAATGGGTAGAAGCAAGTACGGGCTTTAACGTTATAAAAATTACATAAAAGCACAACAGATACAAGCAGAGGCTAAAGTAATCTGTCATAGTTTAAGAGATCAGGCAGCTAAATGAAAACACCCGAAACGGGAAAGCATAGTCTGTCATAACGATGGAAAAGTTCCATATATCAATGTAAGCCTATGAAAGTACACGAAAGGCTGAAAAGAAAAAGTGTGGAAATAATAAGTTAATTAACTGATGTTCAGTAATTTTAGTTTTATTTCAGGCTTTAACCTAATGATGTAACTAATTAGTGGGCATTGCTTAGAAGAGGGTAGGAGCCGCTGAAATGTACTATTTGCATTTTACCTAGGGTGACACGCTTTTAGGAAGTACTCAGTGTGCCGTTCTTGCGAGCATTCCTTTGCTTCCTAATCGATACACAGCCTCTTCCTCTTCTTTTTCTTTCTTCCTACCTGAACACGTCAGTATGGCATATCAGTCGACCTTGGTTGTCATTGGTTCCAGCTTATCAAATGTTCTAAACTTGTGTTGTAGTCCAGCTGGGTGGAAATGCGCCTCTCTTTTCTCTCGAGAGAAAAGGAGAAAGGAGACCCCAGCGAGGTGATGTGTGTGCGTGCGTGCGTGCCTGGAGCTTTCATCATTTCTTATATCCAGTGACCCAGGAAGAATGTCCTTTTGAAACATTTTATGGTAAATTTTTTGATTGTGTTATATACGAGTATATTGCTTTAAGATTTCGTTTGTTATACTTTTTGTCCAGGAAGGAGCGTGCATTTATTAGTCAAGATGTTTTAGTTATTAAAATCAAGATAGAACACTTAGTGTTTTATTCATTGTCAGAGCAGATTTTATAAAATGCTTGTTCCATTGCCATTTTTGCCAATAATTTATTAATTATTGCATGGTAAATGTAACAAAATTCAGGGATTTCACGTTTCAAAATTTAAAGTTTCAAAACTTTAAATGTAATATTTAATTTTTCTTGTAACTTCATAAAATGGCATATCACTGAGATACGTTTACACCTTGCATATTTTCAGTTGTTTCCTGTTATAATTCGTTATTCTAAATTCAAATTTATTTACATCTGTTTTATGCATTCAAGTCCACTCATTTTTAAAAACTGAAATTTTTTCTTCTCTAGGATTGTACAATTACCTTACCATGGTCATATCCCTGGGGGGGGGGGGTTCCTTCCAATATACCCCCAAGTTAAACTTGTCTTGACTTCAAAAGAGGTTGAGATCTGCGAGGTTCACTTCCTAGCCATGAATTCATACAACATGAAAATTATTACAATTATTGAACCAGCATATGTTTGATGCTTAGTTACTGCAATGTATTTATTTTAGCATATTCAAGCCTTACTTTTTATCCTATATGTCCTTGTATAGTTTTGTTTAGTTTTTGTTAGTTTTTATTGTATCTTCTGTGTACTTTGTTCTTATGACTGTCACTACTATTGTCTACTATTAGTATAGTTAAGGTTAAATTGATTGCAACCATTTAAAAGGCAACACTTTCCGCTTTGATAATTATAGAGATATGTCCATTAATTATTGAAAACCCCTAGAGACACTTATTTAATCGAAGATTTTGGAACATGAAGTTATTGGGTGATTTATTCAATAGGAGTTCTAAAAGGAGCAATCGCGATAATTTAGTACTGCACACAATAAACTATAAATTACAGCATTAATGAATGCCGGTAGATACTATGCGTAGGTTTTTACAAGCCCACTCTTGACCTGCAACACAATGCAACATTATTTATATTGTATAATCCGAAGAGATCACATTCTTCCCACTTCTCTGTCTTGTTATCACAGAGTGAATTCAAGTATCCAAGATACTTTCGAACGGTTGATGGGTCTTATTTAAACAAGCAGCATCATGACTGAGTGTCACTTACACGGAAAGTTGAACTCCTACATCTAGTGGCGATCAAGTTGCGTTTGGATATGTTTCTTTCAAGTGCTCTAGGTTTTTCTTCAACCTGATATAACACAATATGATCCGGCGTAAAGTATATGATTAGGAAATGGACAATGAATCTGCAAAGTTGGTCAAATAAGTTCACTTGACTTTCTCGTTGAAAGAGGACGTTGATGTTTTGGTTTGTTGACCAATATTGAATCTCAGCATCGGTAAGAGGATAAAATTATGAAAATGCACATGGAGTAAAGAACTACGGGGAGGCGAACGTTAATTAACTATTTTTAAAGCAGTTCGGAACAATTTGTTTGAAGAAAGCTTTGGCGATTTACTATAGTGACTTTTAGAATATTGCTACTATATTAATTTATAATTTTATTGGATATTCTATCCACCTTCATTCTTGCTTATGCCAAAAACGCATTAATATTCTTTCTTGAATTGTGCCAAGGCATCTTTTCTAAGGACACCATTATCAGTAACATCAACTATAATACCAGCTCATGAGGATTAGGTCTAACCCTGTTTAAGTTACTATAGAACAATATAATTTTAGCTTTACTTAGTGCCTACAGACGTCGGAGAGATTGAGTTTCAGTCCAATGTCTCGAGTGCTATCTGGCAGCATACTAAGGTATTACTTGGGCGTATGTTATGGCTGGAAATGTTGTCCAGGGGCCTCTTTTTTTAAGTATGATGTTCTTCAACGTGCAGACCGCCACGGGTGGCCGAGGTCGTTAAGGCGCGAACTCGTGAGCGGGAGGTCTGGGGTTTGAATCCCGCCAGGACCGTCATCCCTGACTGAGGTTTTTTCCAGGTTTTCCCTCAGTCCTCATAAGTGGCAAATGCCATGGAGGTACCATAACTTAGGCCTGGAACGTGTCCTTTCTTAAAAACAAATCCTTTCCCATAATATCATTTCATCTGATGCATCATTATAGTTCATCGCCTGTGGTGCCTCTGTGGCAAAAACGGGCGTTAAACACAAATCATTTCATTTCAACGTGCAGTACCGGAGAATTGACGGTTAAATTTGAACTTGTGAGCCTTGGGCATAGAGGAGATTGGACAAACTATAATTATTTCTCTAATTATTGAAATATTTTTTATCCTTTGTAATTTCCTTGCTATACTTTACTAAAACGTATTGCTATAGCTAATTTTTTTTTGTTTCCTGTGTACTGTCCATATTTTTGACCTATATAAAAATTTAAAGATATTTTTACGTTACAATTTAGATTTTAGTCTGCCAATACTTCTTTCGTTCATTTATACGATCCTCTATTTCAGATAAACGTGCACCGCCTGTTTTTAAGTTGATTGCAAAAAAATTTTTTTTTAATATTTCTATTTTATTCATTACCAATATTTTGGTGTTGGCTGGTCAAAGACTGGAAGCATAAAACCTTTATAAAACGTATCCCGGTTTTCCAGGTTTTGGTAGCATATTAACAAGCATCCTACATAAGTAGCTCATATATGGTTTTACAAGTTCTTCAAAACATTTTTAGTATCATAGGTTATAGAGGGTAGGAAGTTGACTTAATTCCTGGTAATTAATTTGCTGTACAGTATGACAACGAAGTTATTAAAAGATTATTAATAATGTAAAATGTATAAATACAATTGCTAACACACCGAAGCAGTTACTGATAATTGTTCTATTATGATCCGAGTACATTGCTGATGGGAGGTTCATGTGAATTTGCAGCTTGTTCAAAAAATATTAGAGCTTAAATATGTATGGCAAAGAAGCGTTGTAGCTAAAAGTGGTTGGTAACGCTGATTAGCTCTAATCTTGATGAGACACCTCCCCTTTGGCATGCAGTATTATCTTGTTTCAATCCCGTCCACACTAATTTTTTGCAACGGCGTTGTGAGTGTTCTGTATTATTGGTCGTGAATAGCGAATTGACATTAAAATTTGTGTGAAACTTCATAAATCCTTTACCGAGATTCGTGAGCTGATGAAAGAAGCTTATGGAGACATTTGTTTAGCCCGTGATCAGTGCTATGAGTGATAAAAGAGTCGGGAGTTCATAGTTGATGACCCGGGTTCCGCGTGCCCATCGACATCAACCGACGACGCTCATGAAGCCAGAATTAATGAAAGCATCCATAAAGTCGGCGCTTGATTGTTCGAGAAATTGCCAAAGAGAGTAACATTTCTATGGAACCATGTCTTGAAATCCTGACAGAAAATTTTGGTATGCATCAAGCAGCAGCAGAGTTTGTCCCTCGGTTGTTGACACAAAAACAGAGAGACAACCACGTCCGAATTAATCGAGAGCTGCTGAATCGCGTTAATGAAGATATAACTTTTATGAACAACATAGTCACTGGAGATGAAACACGGAGTCTATGGTTATGATGTTGAACCAAACCACTTATCAAAGTGGGCTGGAAAATCTTCACCAATAGCCTCAAAAAGCTCATCAGTTCAGGTCAAACGTCAAAGTGCTGTTTGTTCTTCGATATTCAGGATATGATCCATCACGAAACTTAGCCGGAGGATCAAACTGTAAATAGTTGGTATTACCTGAGACGTCTCCGCCAAAACGTTAGAAAAAATTAGGACTGGGGAGAAAAAATTCATGGATTCTGCAACACGACTACACATCAACGCATTCATCATTGCTTATTCGCGACTTGTGGCGAAAAACAAGATGATTGTTCTTCCCCATCTTCCATACTCTCCTAACTTAGCACCTAATATTCACTTCCAAAGCGGAAATTCAATCTCAATCATCTCAAATCTCAAAAAAAAAAAAACGTATCAGAGTTGCTTTCAGAAGCTCAAACGACTTTAGGAGGGTGTATCAATAGAGGCAGAGATTACTTAGAAGGAGACAAAACTCAGTAAGAGGTGGGTAGAAGTTTTTAAAAAATAAAAAGTTTGGTTATTGTTTGAACACACCTCATATGATGAATATTTTCCATCCCCCAAAGTTTGACAGAGCGTTCTGAAAGAAATATTGCGGCAACAGCATAGTGGCTTGGTAACATATTGTCCCATACTTCTTTCATTCGCTACCGGCGCTTACGTTCCAGTTCTCGATATCACGTTTACCTCTATTTATTCTTTACATTTTTGTTTGAAAAGTTACCTGGCTTAAGATGCATGCGTGACAAATCTAAGTGTAAACCAGTCCAACACTGATCCCGTTCTCCTTATGAATGAGCATCACGTTCGCTTAGACACGTCAAAGGCAGGAGGAAAATAAGAACAAAGAAATATGGTGGTTGCATGATAGAGAGGGTTTGAAACAATGACGGTCACGTGACAAAAGCCATGGAAAAGGGCGGGAAGAACACACAGTGCCGCGATCTTGTGGAGGTGGAATTAATTACCTTTCACCCACTTGAAAACTTAGAACAGAATGTGAACACCTGCAAATGCAGAGTGCCAAGCAATGGCGATGAAAGCTGTGCACTGATAGTTTCTATTCTGTCACGCTCTATAATCGGCTTTGATCAGGATAATCAAAGTAAATGTCTTCCTGGAATTTATACACAAACTGGGTAACAAGATAACCAGAGAAAGATACCGCTTTGTGATACAGTTCAACGTGCCTCTCAAAGAAAAGGAGTCATATCTGATTCGCCTTTAAAGTAACGTGAGCCAGTCCATTAAAAAATCAGAATGTCTCAGCGCCACACGTTCACCTCATCACGCTCTGTTAGCTTGGTAGAGGTTTGCAGTATTAGTAATAATAACAACACTTATCAATGATGATTAAAGGAATAGTTTTGACATTGACGCAGTTGCTTCTTTGTATTTGTGTATGGTAGAAAGTACAAGAATTTTTATACCTATCTAGTCCCTGAAATATTTCGGTGGGAGAAGTCCCCGAAATGTCAAATAATTCTGTACTTGTAGCTCCTACCTGTACCTATTAGAGAGAAAAGAATAACAAAACATGAAAACGAGAGGGAAGGGAAGGATCGTTGTACCATATAATTGATGCAGTATTTTGGACTGGATTGTTTCGGGGTGGAGAAGGATTTTTGTGGTATTCCAGCCTTGCTCACGGCTGGCCGTTTGTGCCTACCTCCCTAATGGGCACCACCGGGAGGAAAGAATGAGATAAGGAAGACACTGGGCGGTCAGGATCCAAATACCAGACGCCAGGGCAGAAACTTTTACAAAGCGCAAGCCGCCATCACTCCCCGCTAGGCGATCCTGCCCTGGCACCTTCGACACTAAAACAGAACCAATGGAATGAAATGAAAGAAAATTAAGAGAGCAAAACATTCTGAAAAAAATCCATCCCAGCATTTGCCTCAGTGCCTAGGTCAAACCATGGAAAATCCCAACGAAAGAAAGAAAGTTTGGACTATCGACCCAACGAGCATTGCACCCCGAACCTACCGAATGCCTGTTTAAAGCATTACTACTGAGCCACCCGTGCGCAATATGTTTGTCTACATCTTTATGTTAATTATATATTTGTTTATTTACAGCGTTTTTTATTGATTTATTTATAGACGCTCTTTAACAGCTCAGGTCATCAGCGTCCCATTCAACTCAGGGCATGAAACGGCCGACAAATTTTGCTCAGAGGTCTCTCTTTCAGGCTTGAGGTTCTTTTTCGTGCCGTAAATGTACGACACGGGACTCACGGCCTTACTTCCCTTCCAAAGGAAGCCATACTTTAGGATTTTTACGCCCGAAAAATACTTAAAATTTAAAAATTTTACCACCAGGACCGACTATTTACAGCGTGCTCCATTATAATGTATAATAGGTACTAACTGCTTTACAATATTACTATGTATATTTGTTTGTCAATAATTAGTAATTAACATACATATAATGGAAACTACCTATATTTACTGTTTATTGCTATTGAGATTGCAAATTTAATAACGTTTTCTCCTGTTTCGTCTTACAGCTGTGATGGTTTAAACTTTTTTTTTTTTTTTGTTTGAGTAGTGTTTAACGCCCGTTTTTACTACTGAGGCACCACAGGCGGTGGACACTGATGATACATGAAATGAAATGATAAATTGGGAAAGGATATTTTTTTTTTTTTTTAAGGAAGGAAGCGTTCCAGGCCTAAGTTTAGGTACCTCCCCGGCATTTGCCAGTTATGAAGACTGAGGAAAACCTGGAAAAAACTCCAGTCAGGGAGGACGGTCCTGGCGGGATTCGAACCGCAGACCTCCCGCTCACGAGTCCGTGCCTTAACGACCTCGGCCACCCGTGGCGGTTTGGTTTAAACTGAGTTAATACAGCTGACTTAGCTGTATTCAAACGCAAATTCCTTTAACAACACTACTAAAGGTAACGATAACCAACGGAGTGACTCAGGCGGTAATGTTTGACACTGGCATTTGATGTTGCAGTTCAAATCCTTCGGGGCCGACCGTCCTGACCTTGGTTTCTTTCGTCGTTTCCCTGGTCATTTAGGCGAATTCTGGATGGATATTTCCTTTCCATGATATTCGGTTTTCCCACTTTATAACATTTAATGCCTTTGGTTATGTTAACAGGATCGAAAGTGCCAAGGCGAGGTGGGCTGGTGCGGTGTGACGATGGCTTGCGCTTTGTAAATCAGGTTAGGGATCCTGTATAAGTCCGCCCTTCACCATTTCTGGATACTGGCCACCCAATATCTTTCTCACCTCATTTCTTACTGCCGAAGTTGCCCCCGTTAGGGGTGTATGGACAAACGGCCAGCCCTTGAGCAAAGCTAAATAACGAATTGCACTGCTTTATCGCTACCAATCCAACCCAGACCCATCCAATCCAATCCAATCCAATTTAATCCTGTTCATCATCCCGGACTTTAGCATCTCGTCCAATGTATTGATGCTAAACGGACTGTGAAGAACCTTGATCTATTCATAATCTGGAATTTCCCAGTTTAGTGTACATTGTAATAAAATTCTGAGGGACAATGGCAACATTCAAACCAAATAATAATTCGACGAAAACGTTTTATTTTAACGTTTCACTCAAAAAAAAAAAAAAGGCTATTGCACACCCTTGTTTATAAAATACATACCAACACATGGAATTAGGCTATGCAGGCACTATCAAATTTGAATTTATGCATCCTAAGACTATGAAACATGTTAAACTTTATGAATTCAAACGCGGAAGTAAAATAAACACGGTTAAATCCTTTCTCTACAGGTTACTGACAAAATATGCTCTTATCAACAATTGTTACTGCGTTAAATTTTAAAACAACAAATAATAGATTTGTCATAAAGTATCATATAAAGATTAACTAATCTTTGACATGAAGCAACAGTGTTAACAATTAGAAATAACATGCTAAATAATTGTTTACTGGAAGATATGTTTTGAAACGTTGATTTGTATTAATAAAAATAATTAAATTCTGAAATTTCATGCATATTGATGAATGCTTTTGAGCTATTCTCGGCTTTTAGACCAGTAGTGTCACGGCAAAAAAAAAAAAAAAAACAAATAGGGAAAAGAATCACCGCAATAGAAGGGATGGAAGGAGGACAGAAGAGATAAAAGGAGGACTGTAATGCATTGCGTGTCATGAATACCAAAGCTACCGAAGCATTTATCCAATCAAGACCTCTCTGACACGATACCTAACTTCACGTTTTCTTTTTTATTGCTTTCTTGTTTTCCATTGCTCGCCAATGACTACGTGTTATTATTTATTCGAGTGCTGCACTTCTCCTTCAGAATCACTACAGCCTCCTTTAGAAATATTATGATCGATATTTAGCTTATAGCAGCTATCTGTAGAAATTTGCAGTATAATTAATGCATGAATCACTCAAAATCTAATGCTAACTAGTGAAAAAATATACATATCGAAAACAACATAGAATGGAAATATGTGCTTTTATAATGGGGGGAACTGGAAACAAAAGTAAGACATTATATATATCTAGGCCCTTAAAATTATTCAGAAGACTCAATAAAAGCTCTTAAAGGCAATAAATCGATAATTAATGGAAGGTTTTGTAGGAAAGACCCAAATAAAGATGACATCACTAATCATAGTGTGTTGCTGTGGGACACAGGGATGGGGAAAAAAATAAACCATACGTATAGGAAATATTTTTACTGTATGCAGAAAAATCTTAGACAAGTAATTTGAGATAGGGAACCTAAGCTGATAAATTTACACTAAAGGTAAATATGTTTAAATTTATATTAAAATGACTTCAAGTCTGTTTAATAATAAAAAATAAAAATGATTATATATAATCAATGAACAGCTATTTTACAATTCAATGTTAAAAATAACATGCAAAGTTTAGGACAAACATATGATTGCACGCCACTGCATCAGGTGTGCTAATTGGAATTCAGATGTTAGAAGCAAAGTCACGATACTCTCTTCTCTACTATTGTGAGACATGTGTTAATTATTTCATTCAATAGTTATATGTTTTGTAACCAAAAGAAGTAATACAAAACAGCTAATAAAATAAATTATAAATTGAAGAATAGGAACTTTCTTTCGTCTGTGTACCAAAATGGGAGGTCGCTCATTTCAGCAACTTCTGTAATATTGTGTTTTTTTCGTTTAACAACCTTTTTATTTTATATTGGTTTAAAATAGTTCATACATTCCATTGTAAGTTTCTTACCTTTAAAATGTAATACGCACTGTTGTTTTTGGCAGTCAAAAGCAAATTGTATTTTATTAATGTAATCACAAACTATTGGAATATAAAATTATAATTTCTAGTAAACTTAAGTAAAATACCCTGCTATGCCTGTATTTCACTAGAAGCTAAGATTATGTTGTGAATATAGAAATATATCAATAATAATAGTAATAACAGTTAATATGATGGTAAAATAAACAACTAAGTCATTTACTAAACGTATATTGCTGGTGACTAACATATCAGCCTTTATTTATCACCATTTAAAATGGAACGTGCAAAAAGTCAGTAGCGTGCATATCTTTTTGGAACTAATTAAGCTCTAACATGTAAATTTGAAAACATACACCCTTTACCTGTCACAAATTATTTATCTAATATAAAAAGGACATATAAAAAGAAAAAAGAAAGAAAAAAGTGGAAGGAAATGTGCATTTTTAAAACATAGCCCCCCAAAAACTAAATAAAATTAAAAAATAAAAAAATCAGACATAACAATTAAAATTGAAAATAGAAAAGAGAACATAAAAGTATCTAAAATATAGAGATTTATTTTTGGCTTGCTTTTGCACCTGAGTGCACTGCGCGCTGAGCCTTGGTCATGCAATTCCCTGTCAAATAACAGACATTTCTTCACTGATGGTTATACTGGACATTCAGTCACAGTTTCCACTACCCAGGGCTGCATTATTTTATTCTTTGTATTATGACAACTCCGTTTCGATTAATTTTTATAGTGATTAACGCCTGTATATACCATTGAGAAATAACAGGCAGTGTTTGTCGTTAACAAATAAATAAAACTGAAATCTTATTGTATTTACAGGCTAATGGTGTTCCATTGTCAATATTTGTAGTGTGTTAGTGAAACAAATGTACTTCGCTGTATTGTATTAAACCAATTAGAACTGAATAAGAACAAGTTTGCATAATTAACCCCATACTGTAGAGGAACTTAAAAGCAGAAATTGAGTTTAGAGCTGTTTTGCTTGAATGCAAATATAATTTAAAATGTAACGAATGTGTAACTGCAGACGGGCATACTTGAAAAATTTATATAACAATTTAAAACTCATTATGAATAAAAGCAACACTGCTTTTTCCATTATTGATCAAATACGTGCGAGGAAAAATGAGAAGGGAACTTGTCCAGCGAGTGGTGCAACCTTAGGCCTGTGGTCTGTTTATCAGCTGCGGACGGTGCAGATTAAAATCAACTTTCGTGGTTTCAAATGAATTTCCACTCCCTTGAAGAAAAAAGAAGGAAAAACGACCCAAAAGCATCTGGTAAACCGTTGTTCACAAGGAATTAGTAAAACTCTACTACAAACTTTAACTTTTTTTCTGGTAACATATTCTTTTTTAATTATTGAATGTCTCTCTCTTTCCTCGGTACTTGGGCTGTACTCACGGCTGGTCCTTTGTGCCTACGATTCCCCAATGGAGGTATATCCGGGAGGAATTGATCCGATGAGGGGGAGACATGATCTACGGGTGGTGACTACGCGGACGCAGAAGGGGTTCCTAATATTTTTGCAGATAGAGCATCGACACAGGTGTAGCCCGCTCTCCAGATGTAAGAGCCTTGGAAATTCCGCTTCCATTCCAAATACCGGGTCGGAAACCTTTTCAAAGTGCAAGCCACCGTCACACCAATCCAGCCCACCTCTCCCTATTACTTTCAATTCTGTAAGAAAACTAACAGAAAGAAATGATACATTGATGGCTATTAAAATTGCAACACATTGTGCATATTCATTAAAGTCATGCAGAAATGGAGGTCTGTCTTCTCGTGGAGTTGTTTAACGGAACCGTTGGGATCCCTCACTTCTGAGTGTTCATCCTATCTCGATCCACTGACACGTGTGTGGAAGCATTTTGTCCTACACAAGCTCCAATTTCTCAGAATGATATCCCACACTCTTGGTGTAACGTAATTCTCTCTTGGTCAAGTTCAGACACCGGCTGGTATTGCTATTGTATTTTTGACAAGTCGTAATAGTTCCTTCTGGGAAAACGTGAGTCGGTTTAACGCGTTCTCTTATGGACTTTGTATATTTAATAGTCAACAGTGTATGAAATGGGAGAGCGGAAATTTCGTGGAATATAAATATCCGTCCCAGCATTCGCTAAGTAACCAAGGGAAACCACGAATAAACCCATGGCCAGACTAATTGGAATTTGACCCAGAACTTTCAGAATTCGAACCACTCCACTCGTTCCCCTTCGTGATAATATGAGGGTCGTTCAAAAAGAATACCCCACATTTTTTTCTCTCACAAGATATTCAAAATGGTTGAAATTTGATGACATTATAGATCAATGTTTCTTCGGCACATTCGATTTTTCTACATTACAAACTGAAATTATCGAGAAAATTTTATCAAATTCGTTTTATCACTCGACGTGTATTTGTCTTATGGTCAGCGTATAGAAGCTCTTTACCTTCATTATATAATTCCTGAACACGCATCAATGACCACTTTTGCTAGAGGCGGTGGGGAGCTATTGATGACAACAAAAGCATGGACAATCTACAATCATAATGCAATTTAGAGGGTTCTTCAAAGCGTTTTGGTGATGCGTCCAGTGTACAAATTGATCTTATCATTAGGAATTCAGAACCACAGAATACAAAGAAAAATAGAAGCACTGTATGTTATTTTTTTTTGTTTGTTTTTCTCAGTTGGTGTTAGAAAATTGAACGGTAGCGATTATAATAATCAAATTTTGTCCATTTCAGTCCTACGGTTTCTGAATAGAATTGAAATTCATAAGTATAACAAGTGTTAACATTCTGTGCGCGAATTTCAAATTTGAACTTATTCTATTCATGAAATAGTCCTAAACCCGCATTTCACCCTTCTCTATTGGCATTACTGACAATCGACATACTTCTGTCGCAAGATTGCTTGAAAAGGCTAAGTACAAACATACAATTATTACAATTACTTAAGCCAATTTTAGAGTAGTTATATTTAAATTCGTATTCTATTGAAATAGTCCTAATAAATATCACTCGAGGGTCTGGACTTTCCAGATAAATTATCTCAGATCCTCTCGTTATTTACTTGCGGCAGTACAATTCTATCTTCAAAGAAATAAAAATAAAATAAATATATTCGGTACTTTTTACTGTATATAAATTTACATATGCTTAGTTGAAGAATCTACGGGGAAAAATAGTTATGGCTATTTTTAAAAGTGATAAATAGCTTACATTTTTCAGTGGATTTTCTGTAAAAGGCATTATCTTTACAAATCAGAATTTCATGTAAAAATTTCCTCGGAAACTTAAAACTAAACACACTAACTGGGGACATGGGCATTTTGTTCGTCAGGCTCCAGATCGTGAACTTTGTTTGGAGACTTATCGTAGCAGAAGCATAAAAGGGTTTTTGAGGCCCAGATATTTTGCGAAGCGTTGCTCATGGATGTTTCTAGATACAGCTCCGTGTTGTGTGTGGGTGGGCAGCAACCTGCTCTGACGTCAAACGTACGTAAACGACGCCGCGCAGATTGCGTCATACGTAACCCTCTGCCCTTTCTGCTTGCTTTATTATTTGTATTAAACACCAGGATCGGAAATGAAATTATGTATGCTTGATAAAACACTTTACCTGGAGTTTTCGCGACTATTTTTGACAGAATATTACACATTTTTATACTTAAAAACTATTATGCTAGAAAAAACGTGTTTACTTTTTATTGCCCAAGTTTATACCTATGTATATTTGTAAATTAATTTTAATTGCTCTAGAACAGGAAAAAATAACGCTAGCAAAGCCAGATTATTACAAAAGAGACAAAAACACACTCTAATTAAAAAGAATTTTCCCATAGCTATTTTGAAAATTCCATGAAACTAATTTATTTTAATTTTGGCAGTGCAGATAAGATTACAATTATTTTTACACAATTATTGCTTTACAGTTATAGATATGAATTAGGAAGAATGTTAAATATTTTTAAAATTTAATTTGTTGTGGTGCAGTGGTCTGCCGTTGAATTGGAAGATTTAACAACTTTTAAATTCACCAAAAACTAATATGATTTTTCCATATTAAAGCTTTATTTCGACATAGAATATAAAATATTAATGTTGCAACTTATTCATGAAATAAATGTAATCAATGTCTTATTATACAACCTTTGGTTTTTACAAGTGTTATGATGCAAAATGGATATTTCTGATGCTTTCAACAGCCAGTTTCTTTTTGTCATTATAATATAAAATTTGTATTTCAGATCAATTCAACTTATCATTGTCCTCCTGAAGTAATGTCTAACAACCTTAACTGTATGACATGGGACCCTATTCTTCATAAAAATGTGCAGATATTAGTACTTTTAATTTTGGAATAAGACACACTTATACTTCCAGACACTCTTCATTGCTCATTGTATTCTCTACATACGTCACACATTTACTGAAAACACTGTAAACTATTACTTTTATAATACGCTTTACAATTTTCATCAGGCGCTCATTAATTTCTCTGCAGACCAGCGCTGAACCAATCGACTTTTTTTATGATTTCTACTCCATTCATCGGGATAGCAATTAATCACAATATACAACAACAAATTAATTATATCTCTTAAATATAATGTGCAATAAGCGAAGTCAAAACGCAAAAGTATTATATGGTATCTGGACAATTAATCTTGCAGCACAGAGAATGATTTTTACATACCCATGATTTAACCTGTGATTTGAAATCCTTTTCATTTAATTGATTGATTTGAACGGATATTTTATTAACAAGTAAAATCTCAGAATAAAGGAACTGTATTTATACTGTTCTAATCCTGCATATGGGCAGACAATTTGTTGTTCTTTCTAGTGCAATAATTATGCACATAGTTTGTGTTAATACACATTCATTAACGTGTTTATGAGTACTTTTGAATGGTGTTTAACGCCCGCATTTACTAGCGAGGAACCACAGACGGTGGACACTGGTGATACATGAAATGAAATATTGAGAAAGGATTCTTTAAGGAAGGAAAATGTTCCAGGCCTAAGCTTAGGGTACCTCCCCGTATTTGCCATTTATGAGGATTGAAAACCTGAAAAAACCCTCAGTGAGGGAGGACGATACTCGGGATTCGAATCCCAGATCTCCCCCTCACGAGTCCGCGTCTTAATCACCTCGGCTACCTGTAGAGGTATGTGTTTATGAGCATATAGTAGCAGTTCCAGCATATAATAAATGTATAGAATCAAAGAGTTTCAAAATAAGAACTAGAAGAAGTTTTGGTGAATGTAGAAATAATATTTCATTATTTTAGTTTACGGTTATTACCCTACAATAGAGGACCAAATTTATGAATACTTTCAAACAATTCAAACAAGATTTAGCAGAGAGAGATCTACTCTTTATGATATTTTATAATAAAAGCAATTCTAGATAAATATTTAGCCAATAAAAGAACACAAACGTATTCTTTGTAGATTTAGAAACCGCATTGAACAATAACCGAGAGGCACTTTGGATCAAGCTAAGAGAAAAGAGAGTAAGTGGGAAATTTATAGGTTTAATACAGAGTTTATTATTCCTAAAATATGTACTGTTTTGGATATATAGAGGAAAAAGTCACAGAGTGCATACCTAGATACAGAGGGTGCCAAAAATGTATACACACTTCAAGCGAAAAAAAAGTATTAAAATAACTAAACTTAATTCACATAAACAGAAAATGATGAGCACTAATCATCTTAGACTTTTACAGTTACAATAGTTGCTCAAAATTCCCACCATCAGCGTCGATACACTTCGGAGTACGTTGAACTACTGATTGAGCAACGTTTGCGAAAGTATCCTCAGCGATTGAAGCACATACCGTTTCAATTTCTTACCGAAGTGCTGCCATTGCAGTTGGTTTTATACATTATACATGATCATTAAGAGTTACCCATAGGTAGAAGTCCAACGGAGTTAGATCCGGAGAACGCGGTGGCAACTCAATCGGATCTCTTCGTCCTATCCAGTGCCTTAGAAGATTGTCATCAAGGTAATCACGTACATCTCGGTGATAATATGTTGATCTGCCAGATCTACTCTTGTGAACATGGCATACGGTGCCATGAGTCTCAAATTTGTCTCAAATGCGTGCAATTGTTATCACGTTGGCGGTTCTGTTCTGTACACACGTCCCCATTGCCTTTGAACTTCAACATCATTCTCAGTTTTCCAGTATCACTTCAAAATTGCTTTCCACTGTTCAAACGATAATCTTGGCTCCCTTTCGTTGTAGCAATGCTAGCATAACGTAATGTGAGTCTCATCTATTTGCAGAATATCATACAATAATCTTGACTTCATTTGTTCATTGTTGGTTTACCTGTCACGGAGCAACGTTACCATAATGTATGTGAGTCACATCTGTTTACAGAACATCATACTACGCATAATTGCTGTTTGCAGATGACTTAGCAGCAATAGCAATAATGAGTGGAGGATTAATAAAAGCAGTTGAAGCACTAGTGAGATATTATAAAGAATGGGGGTTAAACATAAATAAGAATAGGTCGAAAATCATTGTTTATAAAAAGCACTAATCTTAAAATGAATGAGAAATGGTAGCTGAAGCGTAATGAAATGAAGAAGTGAAGAAATTGAACTACTTGGGAATAAGGTTTAATAATGATGAGAGATGTACAGAACAGAGAAAGAATGTACTAAGCAAGGAAAAGCTATTAACAGTATAAGAATCTGTTTGAAGAAGATACTAAGTATGACTTATTCAGGCATAGTTGCATCTAAAATGATGTATGAAGTTGAAATTTGGGGGACGGAGAAAGGGTGGGAGCATATGGATTATATGCATAGAGCATTTTCTAAAATGGTTTTGGGAGTATCGAAGATAGATCCAAATAGGGCAGCCTTAGCTGAATTAGAAACAGTTGGCAAGAACGTTATGTTAGTTAAACTTATATTGAAATATTAGTATAAGATTGGTACAAGATGAATCAAGGAAAGATATAGTAAAAAGCTGTTTGCGGACTCAAGAGAACGTTAAATGGGAAAAATTTGGTTATTATCTATTTCCAATAAAGAAAAATATACATAGTCTGTGTATCAGAAGAAAAAAAGCAAGCGACAGGAAAGTACTACGTAAACATTAACAGTGTTGTCAGATACTCACCCATGGTTATAAGTCTAGCGGGCTTGCAAGATCATATGGTCGCTTAATATGTGACAACATGGATATCCCACATGCACTCTTCGTGTGCAGATAAACAGTTCAAGCCCCCCTCGTACTTCAGTCCGCACCTGCCTTCATCTAACTGCCAGACTATGCTTAATATACAAGGAATACGAAATGAAGTGAAATTAAGAATATATGATATCGAAAAGCAGGATATATGGAGTAGCCTAAAAGGCAGGAGCTCCTTGAAATATTGTAGGAGATTTAAAAAGGAAAGTGGGCGGGAAAAATATGTAGATGCTTACAATAAAAAGGGAAGAGAGGAATTTGTTTGGGGTAGAGCGGGGATATTGCTATTCACAGATTAAAACTGAAAATGGAGAGTGTCCATTATTGGGAAAAACATATAAAGGTATACATTCCATAATATAGTGTTCAGAAATTAAAATATGGAGAGAAGTATGGATAAAAAATGGGATAATTTATACAGAAAGAAAATTTGATATTGGTAGCAAGGAGCTCTTGAAGAAGTGTGGAACCACATGGGAAAAGTAAAGGAGGGAAAGTGATTAAATCAAAGGAAGAATATAACGATGGAGATAATGAAGGAAATACGAAGGCATAGATGCAGGGATGAAGGTGCATTTCTAGACTAAAACCTAAGCAGTTAAATAGGGCAGACATCTCTTTAAAAGTTTCATATACTAAGATTCAGAGTTTTAGACCTATCTAAAATAAATTGGAACACACTGTTGACAATAGAGAACATTTGAATACTGTGCTCTAAATTGTAGGCAAAATGCGAATAGACATGTACTCTCTTTTTGCCCAACAATCATGAGAATGCGTTTTTTTTTTTTTTTTTTTTTTGCCTGATTATCTTGAAATTCTATAAAAGGCGCCTAAATATCCGAGATGTTACATAAGGCAATATCTTGTTAATTGCTCGCGCAAAAACCACATTGACATTGTAGTCTCATAAAGTTATATTTTCTTAAATACATAAATTATTGAAATCGTTATAAGGACTACATTAAAGTGCCCTTGACTGAACGTACAATTCGGCAGAAACATCAACACTCGTTTAAGAAATATCTCCGTGTTAGTTTCAGGTGGTTTAAAGACGTAACGAAAATGTTTGGTGTATTCAGCTAATGCGATAAAATGATTGGTGTGATATCAGTTTTAAAATGTTACATTATATAATTTTATGCATTATACTCCTTTATGTACATAAGGGAACATTGTAAAATAGCAATGCGAATCTTTAATACGTTAAAAAATATAAAATGTCCTTTAATTGCAAAAGACATTAATACTTTAAATATACAACATTATATTGCTTTATGAATTGCGAAAGGCTATAATTAATGAACCATTTAAATGTTTCATGCTTGTATTTGATATCTACTCATTGAGAATTTATACATATGTACACTCTAGTTCATTTGTTGTTCGAGTCAAGTTGATATCGGCATTGGAGAAGAGGGAGTGCAGCAGTTCACTACTATGGAGGTTTGGCATAGTCCCCCACGAAAGTGGAAGGAAGTAGAATCTAATCAAATCTAACGAAAATCCCCAGGATGCGGTCGTAGGAATGTAACTTTCGAGTACGGAAGAGGATAATTTACACATATATTTAATGTAAGCAAAACTGGATTAACTTACGAAAATGACATGTTCACACACACGATTACTTGAAAATTGAAGATTTAACTGTGCTCCATTTAAATGCAATTTTAAAATTAAAATATAAAATAAATAATCGGACCAATATATTTTATAAATCTCAATTTAAGGATTTTTTAAAAATCTTTATTGTTACCCTTATATGACAGCAAAAACGTTACAGCACACACATCTCTATTTCAGCTAAACATTAAAAGGAACTTAAAAACAACACTAAAATCTTTATAATACAATGAATGTATTTTAACAAATCTCTATAATACGAAAGCAATTTGGCCAGATTGACGGAGAGGGTTTCGGTCTTACAATTTTTGAAGAGAGCTCCCCCCCCCCCCCCGTGTTTTACTCCTTTGGTACCAAAACAATTTCTTTCGGGGGTAAACCGACCAAGCTAGAAAAAATTACATCACGTTATTCTCGAAAATTCTCCTGCAGTAAGAACAAGATATAAGTAACAAAGTGTTCCAGTATGAACAGGAAGGTGGGAATAAGAAGAGCGTTTGTTGATTTGGTTTATTTACGGACGCTGTTTAATATCTCAGGTCATCAAGCATCCCATTCAATTCAGCGCGTGAAACGGTCGGTAAATTATGCTCAGAGACCTCTTTTTTCAGGTTTGAGGTTCTTTATCATGCCGTAAATGTACGACACGGGACCCATGGTTTTACTTCCCTTTCGAAGGAAGTCATAGTTAGGAATTATTAATTTTTTAATGACCTGATGACCTGATTACCTGAGATGTTAAAGAGCGTCCATAAATAAATTAATAAAAAAACCGACATGGGAAGAGGAGAAGTTACGATTACGTGTAAGAACGGTATAATTCATAATTTCTTCCCGTGGTGAATTAAATTTTAGTGCTTTTCCTCAGAATATGGAGAAAGAATCATGTTCATTGGGTGATGCAATTACATACAGCAAGCTTTTTTAAAAACTGGTATACTCCCAGATAAAAATAATATTTAATTTGAAATAAAAACATCATTAGCAATATTATTTTGTGTGAAGAAAGACTCTGGGGTTTCTTTTCTGACACCAGGAAAACATTCATAGCGTACAAACGTTTTTTTTTTCTTCTGAGAACTGTATAATGCAGCAACTGTGTTTGTTGAAGCCAAAACTGGTTCCTATACAAATGTTAGTAACTGGGGATTTACAGCCTGCCTAATTATCTGAGTTAGTCACTTGTTGCTAGGCGACCGCTTGTTAGCTTCTTGCGCAACTGTATGATAACTTCTCCGAGTTGATACCTACGCCAATAGGGAAACATTTGCAA
The DNA here is from genome assembly GCA_030762175.1 of Metallyticus violacea. NCBI lineage: Eukaryota > Metazoa > Arthropoda > Insecta > Mantodea > Metallyticidae > Metallyticus > Metallyticus violacea. The sequence continues at coordinate 32,217,219 of CM060840.1, forward strand.
TTACAGAAAAGTTCTTCATGTATATATGTAGTTTGGATAACGAAATTTATCCCGAACGATTTCAAAATCTGCAGCTGGTGGTAATAATAACAAAACTTACTTCCATATACGGGAGCAAATTTGATTTAGTTACGTTCTGAATTTGCATATAAAACAAATATGTTCCATCAGTGGGAACTGGTATCCTTTCATATCAACTTCCCTTTGTGGCCAGATGGCAAAAAATAGTCAATCATGTTTCATGTGAGGGCTCAAAAGCGGCTTACATCGTATAATAAAAGCTGTATATACGTTACACTGCGTGCTTCTGGAAATTTTCTTAAAAATATGTTTCCGTATTTGAATGATGTAGTTTAGATGACTGCATTCAATGTAAAGAACAAATGTTTAACGGTGTTGTAAGTCTCTTATAATATTTAATCCCAGTGGAAGTGGTAAGTCATTGGAGAACTATAATCGGTAAGATTTATAAACCATTACTACACTTGAACTACAATTAATAGGAGCCACTTTAATCAATTCTCTGTATTTGACAGAGTAAATTATTTGTTTAAGGTAAGCTATTATATTTTCAGTTCTCTTGACTATCCATAAACATATTTGCAGTTATGGAGTTCGCCTCCAGCACCACAACGAAGTGTCCGAAACCATTTATTCTTAAAGTGCTTATCTTTGTTATCCTTTCTATTCGCAAACTTTTGTTCATATTTTTTCAGCACCCTGTATAAACTATACACAATAGAAAAAATCTTCTCTTATAAAATGGATTAGCTGATTTTACTTTTCACTCCGTCTTCCGCGCTAGTAGCACACAGTTAGTTATAGGTCTTTTAATTTGTATTTCATAAAAACGCAAAATAATTTGAAAAAAAAATTATCACGTGTCCCTTGTAATTCACTTTCAGCCTTTCCTAAACAAGCTTACCCTTAAAGTAAACAGTTCTTATCCTTCGTTGACATAATTCCCTCACACAGTTAAGATCACTAGGTGGTGACAGTTAATACGTTGGCCACATTCGATTCTTCATTTCTTTGTATAATGAATAAGTGTTTAATGAAGGGAAGTAAATGCCTCAGGACTGAATAAAAGTGGGTTACTCTAGTTGTGAGAATAACAACGCTCGGCATAGGTAAGCTTAGCCTTCAAGGCCTTTCAAAATCTTGTATACCTTTGGAATCACATATTGCACTAGAAAGTATTTTTTTTTTTCAAATGTTAAATTAGTTTTAATTTACTTTTGTTTACCACCAGCCTGTATTACCCGTGGCTTTTTACAGTTCAAGTGATATTGTGCTCTGGCCGAGGAACATATAATATACTTTTGCTGGAAAATGCAACATAGGTTTTTCCTAGGTTGAGGGTATTTTTTTTTCTTACGAAAAGGGAGAGTAATTGACTAGCATGCCATTTTCCACTGAAGCGAGTTGTGAAACTATGTGTGCAACTTGTTAATTGAGGGCTGGTCGAGGGAACGGTTCAACTGTCTCGCGCGTGTAGTTGTTACAAAGCGTAGTTAGTTTAGCGAGGTGTTCCGGCGCCCGTTGTCGAAGTGGTTACCCAAACTAATTCCATCGGAGTGCCGCAGTGTTTTTATTTCTCTCTCTCCCCAATCAGCTACTATTCCATCTGCTGTTTGTTGCACACAACACTGACCCAAAGCCATTTGCTTTTGTCATTAACATTTGAAATTAATAAACGTTGCCTCTATCCTGGAGAAACAACACTGCATAATATTTCTATTATTACGTTAATTCCTGCAATTTTATATATTGATTTTATGTTAAATGTTAGTCTTAACCATTAAAATAGGCAGTTCAAACACTTTAGGAAATAAAATATACAAGGTACTGTTTACAACTATCATTTTAAGTCTTCTAGTGAATAAATTTTGTAATTTTGAAATAAAAATTTAAACTTTCATATATCCAAATGTGTATTGTGTTACAAGTACATAATTCTCTAAAAATTGCTATTATGTTTACAATGCATACGGTTTTTCAGTTGCATCACTAAAAAGCTACTTGTTATAGAACATTTTCTGATCCCTTAGTTTCACATGCACGTATTTCTTAAAACTTTTCTACATTTTAGTGCATTCCTAGCATTTGGATTTCTAAAATTCTACAAGTTAAATAATTTTTTCCAACTTAAGTATCTTCAAATCCTGAAATTATCATTTAAAATACTTAAAAGATGGTCGCAATGAAATCTGAATCAACTATTAGACACTATAAAGCTGTGAAATTGTGTACCAAATTTTACTACTCTGTAACAGATACTACCCTACAAAGAACATTTTTAGGAATCAAAGAGGAAAGTAGCAATAAAGACATGCATGTCAAAGGTAAAGGGGACAGTTAATAATGATATAAGGACTTAACAATGAGTGCGAATACCAACAATGTACTTTAACAATATGGGCAATTGCACTAATTTAAAATGTTTAAAATAAAAATTAGCTTTGCTATCAATCGGCAATAGTGTACAGACTTTTTTTAAACTTAATTTTTGTTAAACTTTTTGCATTAACACCATACCCATTGCACTGCATGAATATATTTAGCTCCCATTATTATATTGTTTAATTGTGACAGCAGTGTTATAGCTTTCTCATTGTTTATGCTGTTAACAAAGCGCATGAATGACTTCAACTTTTTAAAATCTAATCACTGTGATTTATTTGCCATTTCTTTTGCTCTTAAATTCCAATTGCAAGCTTCTTCGTTGCTGGTCATGTCTTAACAATTCCCGTATTTTGATCCTTACCATCGTATGGAAGTACTGGATTGTCTAAAAGCTTTAGTCTATAGTAATCTTTTTCCTGTTACCAGTATGAAGTTTACTGTTAAAAATGTGTTAAGCTTCAATCTGTCTCGTATCAAATGGAAGAACAACTTAATTATCGCTCCTTTAGTTGAGTTTTTGTTGCCAGTTTTCATTGCCTTTCTTCCTCTCTGCTATTGTACAGTGAAAGCAGTTTATAAATCCCGCAACATAGATCGTCTTACACCCATCCTTTGCTGTGATTCCCCCTGCAATACACGCGGGGCCATTCTCTCTTCCAGTACACAGGATTTCTGTAGTGTTGTGCAGTCGAGAGTGAGATTTCACTAATTAGTGTGACAATTATTGCATCGTTGTATATATAAATGACAAATGATGGGGGGCCTGGAACGCATCCTTTATTTAAAAAAATCCTTTCTTAGTTTGTCATTTCATTTCGTGTATCATAAGTGTCCAACGCATTTAATGCTTCAACATAAAAAGAGTGTTAAGCACCATTAAAATCGTCTTCAAGATACATCAGTTACAGATGTAAGGCAGAACAAGAGAGGCATTTAGGTGTCAATTTCTTGTCAATCCGGTTCCAATATGAAAAGCAATATTGAAGTTAGTACAGAAGTTCAAGGCAATAGGTTCTGTGACTAAACGGAAAGAAAATCGAAGATTTCTCATTAGCCCATAATGGGAATGCGCCGTATATTTGGTCCCAGGAATTATTGAGTATGTTTATGACCTCTTATGGTTTGTGATTTTTGTTTTTGGAGGACATTGAAAAATAAACCTCACATAATGGAGGAACTAGGGCTCGTTAGTGATGAGGAACTGATACGGTTAGTCATATTTTCGTAAGAAGATGTGCACTGTGTGTCGGGGAAAATGGGAAACATTTCCAGCACATACTGTAAAGGGGAAGCTCCAAATTCTGTTACTTATATGTTGCACCTAAGTTTAAAATGCCGGGGCGCTTGAGCTCCGCGAGTCTACGCAAGACAACACCGGCAACAACGCTGGATATTACCGCTTACCGGCTGAACTATGTTGGGACCTTTACTGTACCTCTGTATCTTATTTTAAAGCACTGCAATATTACTTTCTTTGACACGTTAATCAGTTACACCATTCTTATATATGTCAACAGGTCTTTATAGACGACTCGTCTCAAACAGAAAAACAATTACATATGATGACTGCTAGTTATCCTTAAAAACAGCGTATTGTAAGTTGTAAACTCCGTCGCTACTGAAATGAAAAAGAGCAGATATACGATAGAAATCATGCCACATCTGACTTATCACCAACACGGGTGGACGAGGTCATTAAGGCGCGGAACTCTGGGATTCGAATCCCACCATTACCGTGCTCCCTGACAGGTTTTTCCAGGGTTTCCTCAGACCTCACAAATGGCAAATGCCGGGAAGGTATCCTAAACTTGGGCCTGGAACGTTTCCTTACTTAAAAAATCCTCCCCAATTCTTGCGTATCATCAGTGTCCACCACCTGTGGTGCCCTCAGTAGTAAAAACGGGCGTTAAAAATCTGCCTTATCGATGGGAAATACTAGTGATCACATGAATCAGAAACCATCTCCAAAGGTATCTTCTTACAGCATGTATGTGATGCATCTCATTTTTGATTAAATATTTTTAAAACTGAGTGAACATTTTTTTTTTGCAACGAGAAATGCTGTAACAATAATTCTAGTTTTTTCTCACATGAATGCAAAAGGTGTCAAATTCAGATAACTTTTTTTTTAAATCTATTTCTTTAGATAATGCGTTTTTCAGGATCAGTCATACCAACCTTCTATTATAGATAGAACTATGAGGGGAATTTAGAAGTTTTAGTAGTTAAAATAACCTGTTTAATTTTCACTGTATTCTTCCTTCACTTTAATGCACCAACGCCACACCATCTTCACTAATTTAATTTCTCCACAATAGAAGATTAAACTTATAATACAGTTGTAGGCGTTTATTGAAAACACTGTGCATGATTCCAAGGTACAGCATTATGAGTACTGATACAAATTCATTTGACAAGTGATCAAGACAATCAACCTATTTGTAGCATTTTATGTATTAATAATAAGAGAGGCCCGCCAAAATTAATGATACTTTTTTAATAACATATAAAAGTTTACTAATGAAAAAGTAGATTGATAATCTTAAACATATCATCTTTCTCTCTCCCACACACCTACCTCAAGACGCCGACCCACTTTGAATTATTTCTATTTGACAATTATTTGTTTGCAAGTCGGTGAGAAAGAATGAGAAAGAACTTTCCATCCCCTTTTTCTAAGATAAAATAATGGAATAGGACCAAGCATTGTGGGACGATTTTCTTACGAGATCTTTATTATGTATTTTACGGCAAACGTTGGTACAGCATCTGTACACAAAACGCAGTTGCGACTTGTCCCGGTTCCAGAAATCTGCATTTCAGAATATTCATATCCATCACCTCTTCAAAATACTCTACACATCTTCTACTGAGATCTGTCATAAATATCAGTTGCAGGTATCTAACGCTAATGAGACGTTCAATGCCAGAGTGATCATTAGAAGGTCTAGATTTTTAGGATTTCATTAACATAATTGTTGGCTTTATAAATATTTGGTTCATCCCCTTTTAGATTTTTTTCTGTAACATAAGTATTAAAATGAGACATTTTTAGATTAAAATGAACAAATTGCAAATAAATCACCACCGCAAAACATTTTCCTTAAGATGTTAAAGATTTACTAAATATAAAGCAACAATTAAAAAAGAAAAAAGAAAGAAATTAATGTTCACTGCTTCTAAATTCTAAATATAATTAAAATTGCCAACAACACGAAGCGCAACTTTATTAAGATAAATTATTGTAATAAATGACTATGTAAATTGCAAATTGTCCGTTGTGAAACATTTCCAATTGTTCTTTAACATGATAAACCCATGCAGCATGAAATCATGGGCACATACTGCTTTAGTTTCCCATGGTTGTTTCTTTTCCTTGAAGAGCAGCTCCATCTTTGTGTATTCAGGATTTCGTTCAAGGATTTTAGAGAGATGAAGGGAACACACCATTCACTATCCCGATACTCCTTTATTGTTTTGTTTCTGCTTCAACGATTTTCATTGCTTCATTTATTGGAAGAGATACACCCTCCAGGTGTTCAATAGTGGTAGAAAATCAGCAAATTTTGCTTTGATGACTGGAAGGGAAGCGATGTTTTTGTTATTCTGTAAGCATGATTTGCCTTTATGATTCAGCTGAATTTGTCTATTACATATTCAATTTTCTCATAATAATCGGTGTTGAGTGCGACTGACATTCATGTCCTGCAGCAAGTGAGGAAGTTATATTTGTGGCAGCATCTATCTGAATATCTGAATGCGAGAAGGTTATTTAAGAAAAGCTTTTGACAGATGAAACTAGCTCGCTCATTAACTCCTGAAAATTTGTTTTTTAATTCTTACGCCAACTGATGTAACGCATGGGCTAGACACATTACGTGGATCATACGAGGGATAGTCATAAATTTTTAATTATCATTTCGAAAAAATAAAGTAAAGCAATTAATGTTTTGGTTTATTTGCATGTATATGTCTGCAGTCCCACATTGAGATCCCCGTGCCACAGTGCCGTAACACACCGCTAGTAGAGCTAAAACAAAATGCCGCAGACCATCGTTAAAGTAATGATTCGTGCGTAATTCGTTTTCTGCATTTGAAGCGAAACAGCTCTGCAACAATGCATGCTGAGCTGGTGGAAGTGTACGGCAACAATGTACCATCATATGACACAATGGTTAGATGGCGCAGACGCTTTCATTGCGGCAAACAAGTCTGAATGACGAAGAACTAAGTGACAGACCATCTCTTTGTGAAGAGCCGGGAATCGCAAGAGAAGTGGAAGCCCTGGTGCTCCAAGACCGGTGTATCACATTCAATAGTGCAAAAATGAAAATCAGTCATGGATCACTTTTCAACATCTTGCACGATATTTTGAACGTGACAAAGGTATCGCCGCCCGCTGGGTTCCGCGACTGCTCACACTCCGAACCGAGGCTGGAAATGTTGCAGCTGTATCAGCCCAACCCTGATTACTTCTTTAGCCGCCTAATCACCATGGACTGGTGCTGGGTCTATCACTATGATCCCGAGACAAAGGAGCAAAGCAAGCAGTGGAAACAATGTGTATTCACCACCGCCGAAAAAAGGTAAAGACCCAATCATCGCCGGACAAGGTGATGCTGAGTGTTTTTTGGGACTGCCATGGTGTGGTGCTAACAGATTATGCTCGTAAGGGGTAAACCATCACAAGAGCATATTACCAAAATATCCTGACGAGGTTACAGGAGGCTGTCAAGACAAATCGTCGTGGGAAACTGTCAAGGGAGTGTTTTTGCTTTACTATAAAGTCCCAGCTCATTCTGTGCAGGACACAGTCACACGTGTTGCTTCTTTGGGCTATCAAATTTTGCCTTACTCCCCTCCCTATTCTCCTGACGTGGCACCTAGTGACTTCTTCCTCTTTCCTCGGGTGAAGAAACCATTGTGTGGCAGGCGTTTCCAGAATGACGACGAGGTGATTTTTGAAATCGAACTTTTCCTGAACAGTCATAATGCAAATTTCTACAACCGAGATCTCCGCCAAGTCATCCATCATTGGGAAAAATGCGTCGCATTGAAGAATGAATATATATAGAAGAACTAACACCATCACCAAGTTTCGTGATTTTTTCGAAGTGATAATTAAAACTTTATGACTACCCCTCGCACTTACATAGAAACTTGTGAGAAATATTGCAAAAACTAATGAAGCGACAATATGGAAGAGGAGAAACTCTTCACATCTATTTTCTTCCGGCCAGAAGTTACGAAGAGCTGTAGCAGCACATACTCTGTGCTGTGATTTTACTCTCACGGTGACAACAACCTGTCATCTCGTCAACTCAAAACCACACGTTCACTTATGTTGGCTCTTATGGTTCTATCTCTTGCCATAAAGGGGCTTCAAATAGTTGGACCCATGTGGAATTTTGCAACCACTAATATCCTTAAGGAAATTGAAGAACACTCTATTCTTCAGTATATTCCATAGCACATTTATCTCGCAAAGGTCACATTGAAAGGATCCAGCGTATAACTTGCCGTAAAAGAAGAAATGAGTTGTTGAATTAATTTATTTTGCTTTCTCTTAACATTGTGATCCCCATCTATTGTAGAAATAAATTATGTTTTGCAGCAACAAAAGCTTGGAGCAGCACTCTAATATCCTCCATCTTGAATGCAACTTATTCTTTTGCACTAAACTTTAAATCATATTCTGTTAGATTACAGCAGCAATTACATTTCCTTTTAACACAAAATCTAGTTTTCCTTTGTTAAAGGCCGGGATTATGATGAACGTTCGTTTACTTTGCGTTATTTGCGGTACAGTACACACTCCGTTTGTTGAACCTAGACAAGTTCACACCGTTTTGCAGAGTAGTACTACGCAACTCAAACTACCAGCTTTGCAGCATATAGATACTACCACAAACTGTGCAAAACTTCCACACGCCCGACGAAAACAACAATAACAATACAACAAATTGGGAAAGAAAGTTGGAAACAAATGCATAATCTTGCACGATTCCCCTTTTAACAATAGTAGTTTTTTTTTTTCTTTTAGGTTCTTAACTCGTCTTAGCCCTTTGATGGCCTATAGAAATTAAACATTTTATGAAGAAATGTCAAACGAAAATATATGTTACCAGGTATTGAATAAAATTGGTTAAAACTTAAGAATCCGGGCCCTTTCATTCATACATCATGCAATAGATACTATTTACGGGTACGAGATAGTCGGTTCTTGTAGACATAATGGCAGAAGCCATTATCGTCAATTGAAGCACAACAAGTTTTAATTCTTAATTCATATCGAATGAAAATTACTATAAAAGGTATTGACTAATTCTAAAGCTTATGATCAATCCTCAATATATATATGCTTTAGGGTCTTATCCTGTAATTTCAGCAACCAAAAGAGGTGCTAACATTTACTGAAATGCTTGTGAATGAAATGAGTGGAAATTTTTATGGTACTATAGTGTAGGAGAACACTCAATTGTGTAGAGATATCGCCAGAGAACAGTAAAGCTACCAGGCACATAAATCTTATAAATACGCTGTTATCCATTAAAATTGCAACGTATTGTGCATGGTCATAATAGGGTTGTTTGATGGCCATTGGGATCTTTCACGTCTGTGTGTTCGTCCTTCTCCGATCCACTGAACTCATACGCGTTTCGCTGTGAACGTGTTACGTCCAATACAAGCACTAACTTCCCTGAATGACATCCCACACTCTCCGTGTGCCACAATTCTCTCTTGATCAAATTCGTACACTTGCTGGTATTACTGCTGTATTTTCGACAAGTCAAACTCTTTCCTTTTGGGAAAATAAGAATCGGTTTAACTCGTCTCTTACTGATGATGCAGTTTTAATGACTAGCAGTGTATCTTGAACAGTACTGTCCAAAGTTCGGCTGGATAAGACATCAAAATGTGCAAAAACTGTAGAGAGAGAATGAACTAGTCATTTTGTTTACCAAAACGTAATAAAAAATGCTTTCATTGGTTAACTTGTAATTATTTCAGATTCTCTGTTTAATGTAAGTAAGGAGCTCAAATCAAAAGTGCTGTTCACTGAGTAAGCACGGATGACGAAATCGTTTTGATTTGAAAATGTGTACAAAATTCACAGGCCAAGTTGTCCCTTTCCTGCATAAAATCAGGCAGCGTGACTACCGATCATATCTTAGATATGAAACGTTGCAAAAGAAATGAGTAATGCATTGTGCAAGTTTTTTTTCTGTAAAGATTCTGATGAGGCAAAACAAGACTTACCCAAACGCATAGAGAAAATGAACACCTTAGAACTCTGTAAATATATTTCCTAAAGTTAACTATATTTTAAATCGAGTACGAAACTTTTGAAGTATTTGATTATCAGCAACTTCTTGGATCGTCTTCGATGCTCTCCTGATGTTCACGTTAATCAGAAGCTTATGTGAATCTGCACTATAACTCACTAGATTGTCGCAAACTTCAAGCAAACCATTATTATGCACAAATCTTTCGATATGAATCATTATTTTAACTGCTGCATAATGACAACGGATACTTTGGGCATTTATAGTGAATGTGAAGGTTTTAGCGTAGAAAAGACAGAAGACGGTGGCTATTTCTAGTGCAAAACAAGTATTTTTTTGAGTTTTTATCGTTTTATTTGTTGCCACTTTGACTGGATTGGTCAATGTCAGATGTCTGACATCTGTAGATTGCGGGCTGAATACTGTAGGTTTAAGTCTGTAGCAGTGAGCGCAAATGAGCACAAAGGGGGCTATTTGGCGCCTTAAAGCTATCTGGCGGTTATCTTCTAAGGGTAAGAAAAACCTCTAGACCGGGATTCGAACCCAGGACCTTCCGATTAATTCTTAAATGCTACCACTAGACCACGTAAGAGTTATATACCTACCGAATTAGAAATAGAGAGGCAGGTGCTCCTATTCGCAGAAGAAGATCGTGATTACAAAACAAATTTTCTGTCGATTCCGATAGCACACTATTGCCTTCAGAATAGATATCTCATATGCTGCAAAGTTGTTAAAAACGGTTCAAGCGGGGAACAATACGCTGTTGGAACCCGTTAATGTATTGAGGGACTGGTGGAGAGTCTGGGACATGTTTTAATGAAAATGCAAGGCGGAATGGGATGGGGAAGAGGAAGATAGGTACCACGTGGGGGGTTATCTGCAGCAGACGTGGGATTTGCGGTATTACCTGAGTGTCTCTATCTGTCTGTCACATACACATACACATGCGCGCGCGCGCCTGTTGCATTCAACGGTATTCTATATACAGTGGCGGCTTGGCTGTGATTTAGCGAGGGATGAAAGCTTCTGGCATTACAGAGAAATTACGACATACCGGTACCCACACAGACACCATATTCAAACTGTATGTGGGCCTTTCTCGAACCCCTCAAATTAATATAGTTTCTATTAAACTTCCTGTATGCACATTCCAAGGTGTAGTAATGACTGAGCTGGAATGGAAACTTGGAAATCCTCTGGGCTAATCCTTTTTCCGGAGCAAACTATGTTATTTGCAGCCAAAGATTGCTTCTGGATATTTTAAGATTTTCTGATAATCTTCTAAACTTCAATAGGCAAATTTTTCTGCATTTTATGAATCAAAATAAAAATTACAATAATATACATCAATTTATCTTTACCTCATGACAACAATTTAAAATGCATGTTGCATTCCGAATATTTGGAAAACGACAATATATAGGGAGATGTTTATAATATAACAGAAATGTGAGATTTTATTAAATAATTTTGGTCTTAAGATCACGTATATAATGATCTTAGAATTATAGGTTTTCTAATATGTTATCTTTCTTAATAATGGTACTGTTTTTTAACGCTTTGTGTAATCTCTTTTAGGGGGCTGACTTTTTAGCTAAATGTTACAATAACTAACTTTAAGAAGATAATAAATAGAAAATGCAATGAAAGTGATAAAATAGATAAACAAAGAACCAAATGCCTTGAATTGAATTAAATTGGGAATTAATGTACACAAAAAAGTAAAACAAACAACATAAATTGCTAAAACAAGCATACGATTTATTAAGAAACATAATCTACAATGTTGGCTACCAACTTAGGTAAGGAGCATATTGGGTGTCAATAAAAATAGTTTTCCTTTAAAGGTTCATAACTCTGAGACTATGAGTTTTGAAAATAGGGGTTTTATTACGATATCTAGGTCACAGTTTTATTTTTAACATAACTGTTAACAAATTTTATGTCTAATCTTATAGAGACTTCACTGTAACGCACAGCTATTTTATTGAACAAATTATTTTATATGACAACACATTTTAATTAATTCTGTTTTACAAATAGACAAAATTTTATTTTCCCAATGTTCTATAGCATGGCACCTGTTCTGTTCAGATACCTTCAATTTTTTTCTGGTAGTACTCGCAACCACATGTTACACCGGGCTTGCTAGCAACTTTCCAACTTAATGTAAAACTCTCAAAATAATAAAAAAATAATCTAGATGTAGGTACAAATATAACTTTTCTAATATTCGGGATTTCAGATCCACAGATCTCTAAAAAGATTTGACGCAGTGTTGGTGATAATGGCTTTCCATGCTAATTTTAGCGCAACGCTGAGTTGCGAGTTCATCAACTTGCTGTTTAGCAGAAACAATGCGACGACAGTGACTCCCGATAGCGACAGGAATATAATATGATAAACAGAAAGTTTGTAATGTAATTTTATAGAAGTATCTGTTAACGATACTGAAAATGTTTTTATTTCTTTTCAATAAAGTTTTGTTTTAATCATAGGTATTATAGACAATGCTGGAAGATTTCAGTAAAATTATCTTAAAAGTCGTTTAGAAGTATGTGCTCATTATATTTAACTGCAATTTATAATTCTTTACATTTATATAAAGAACGTCTCGTAATCTTGAGGAGCCTAAAACTCTACGTAAACAAAGAGAAATAAGAATTTTTACCAAATGAATGCTCAAAAAGAAACATACAAATAAATAACTTTGCAAAAATGTTTGGGAGAGTTTTAAAAGTTAAAATGCCTAGATTCCTTATGTGCGTTTAAAACTACAAATGCTGTGAAAACATTTTATATAGCTTCTCACCTGTTAAATCATTTACCGATTATTTATAGCACAGAATATCTATTTGATTAACAAAACAACGTTTATTTAATTTAGCATATAAAACTACGCAACATTTTTAAAGCAGAAGTTATATACATTTTATGAAGGTAAATTATTATAAACACAAAACAAATACTCTAAATGAAGCTCATTTCTTGATGGCTACTTGAAATTTAAAATATTAAAACAAAGAAATAATTTAATAAAGAAACGCACTTAGCGTTTGTTGATCTGATCTCTAAAAAGAGGTTTGTTAAAGTAAATAGAAAAATATTTTAAAACAAAAATTTTCCAAACAATTATAAATTAATTAAATATTTTCAATTTATATTATGAAAATTATGTGTATACATATACATATATACACATAGGAAAAATCCAATTAGAGTGAAGGACAATAAAAGAACACTTTCTCCGAGACTACAGTCTATCTCCATATTGTTTTAAATGTTCAGCTTGTATGATAAAAGGAAGAAAGCAACCAATAATGAAACATTAATTATTATCAAAAACGTATGAACTTGCTTGCTGAAATTATATTATTGACCGATTTGAAAATGATCTCAAAATTCAGTTTCTCAATTTTAAATAGTATATGAGGAATATGGAATGAAAATTTCGGTTGAGAAATCAACTTCATATGAAAACATCCAGCATATTTATGAGAAATCTGTTAAAGAATGAGATATAATATGAGTTATGAAATGACAAAGTATATATGAACAAAAGAAACAATTTCAGTTTTACACTGTATACTATTAATAACCTTTTCAAAATATTCCCTATCTCAAAATCATAAAGCACTGGCAAACTCAAATCTCGTAAATATAAGTGCAGTTTGAACCATAAGAAAATGTATCGAGAAAGATAATACTAATTTAAGCAGAAAAGAGAAATGTAAACCTTCTAGAAGAAATAAATAAACGATTTATTTATATAGGACATTCAAAATCTCAGAACAACATTGTGTTCTGAAAATTCTTCTGAAAGGATACCATGCCAAATACTGGGGGTTAGTTATAAATCTTGTACTTTCATGTGATATTTTATGTCTCTGCTACTAACCGTGCCGTAGACGCGGCGTTCATCCTTCAATTTGATTTCCATAATATTATACAATCCTGCCTTATAAAAGATTCTGGAAATGACATTCATCCTCGGCTAAACAGGCATTGTATTGGGGGGGATAAGATTGAAGCTATTAGGTTCATCACCGTAATGTTTTAATTGCTTTATTAATTTTTTCCCTTTCCGTACTGAATCTTACACTTCCTGTGCTAATTTTCTTTTGCTGGTGAACATTACAGGTTTGAGTCAATTTCGTCTACAGTTTTCTATTGAAATCATATGTTTTTGTTTGTACTGAATCAGTAGATTTATATTTGCGAATTGCAATTCAGGATGGAGGCAGTTAATGAATAAATTCTGCAGGTGATTTTATTTAAAATAAAATTTTCACTAAAATTGAATTTCTCTGGAATGAAATGTATAACCAACTTCGAAAATTAATGTATACTAAAATAAAATAATATAAAAGCTGTAACTCCGTCCTACAACTTATTACCGAGACGTATATTTGCAAATTTTGTCATTTATTAATCAGTTAATTTTCACTGTACATAATTTTACAGATCATAATCTATAATTACAATTATAAACAAAATAAAAATTTAAAACACTACATTAAATAAACAATTCACTACAACAATCTACTGGGAACCAGTGAGATAACCAATAGCTGGTACCACCTAAACTAAATGAATGTATACTGCCGTGAGACAGGGAACAGGTTCAGCAAGTGACGTTTAAGAACATGGCAAGGGGAGGGGACAGTTGAGTTGAAATACGGCCACTGACAGCCTTGGTATGTTTAGTAGTTAAGATATGAAACACCGTTTGATCGAGCATGATTTATAGCTAAAGGCTTCAATAAGGTATTTCCCAAAACCGTTACTACTATGTGATAGCGAGAAGAAGAAACTGAAACGGCTCTGTTCAAAAAGTTTTTTTTTTTTGAAAATTCCACAATTCCTAATTGAGTCCTTTTCTGCAAAAAAATCTCTCTCTACAGATTATAATCAATTTCTTATAGGTGCAAGATTACACAAATTCGTTTTCAATATATGCGACTAAATATTTAAGTATCTACCTGAAATATATAATGATGTTTGCATTTAAAATAGTTTATGAAAACCAGAAGGATTTTTACTTATTGCCCAGATTAATTAAGAAAAATGAAAACTTTATTGGCATTCCATTCTAAATAAAATAGTCTAGGCAACTATAAAGCATAGAAATGATCAAGCTTATACAAATATTCCCACATAATGTTTCACAGTGGTCAGTTAAATATAAAACACAAAACAATTCAAAAATATTTGGACACAGCATATTTTAAATTACATTTTGGTTTAATACAAATAATTACATAATCATCGTGGTTCTCTTATATTTACCGATTGATAAAAGGATATTTTGCACTCTTTACTCTTTAAGGCCTACTTTGAAATAAGCCTTTGTTTAGATTATTGGGAAGAATGTTATATATATATATATATATATATATATATATATTTGGTCTAGCTTCTTGCCATTGAAGAACTCGCAGTAGTTCGAAATATAGCAATTTCAAGTGTGACTCTTTCTCTGTGTTTTATCTTTATCTACTTTTATTATTATTAGTGTTAATTTATATATATATATAACATTTATAATAAATACCTTTTGGATAAGTTTAGCATTAAAGGATCTATATGATGATGATTGTATTTTCATTACAAATGTTTTAGTTTCGTGAGAAATTTCTCTAGTTAATTAGAGAAAAGAAAAATTTAAAGGAAAATTATATAATAACATGAAAAACCATTTTTAAGGTTTTAAATACATTTTAATAATATTATCCTGTACATGCCATCATTTCAATCGAAGTTTGTATACATTAATGGAAACCAGTTGACGTTCCACTGGATGAGCGATTCCCAGTAAAACCGGAGTTAAACTTCCACTGACGCAGGCAATTGAGTTAGCTCAATTGTGTTTATCACGCCAACTGTTTCAGTTCCATTTCTGTAGGAAGTGAGTGTTAACTATGTATTTTGTGTATTGTGGAATATGCCGAGAGTGAGATAATCGCTAGAAAAATGCATTTATGATTGTTGCAAAAGAAACCATAGGAGAGAATTTTGTGCCAAATTTTTGGGTGTAATATACCCATCGGAAAGTGAAATTTTCATATCGGTTAACAAATTTCGAATCATTGGTAAGATTCATTGTCAATTTCATTGACAAGAAGCCGAGGCCAAAAAATTGGTTCTAACAGAGGAGAATCTTGATGAAATAGGCCATTGATTAGATACTGATCCTCGAAAGTGTTTAACACGATTAATGCAACAAGTTGATGTATCCATCGGCAGTGCGTATAAAGCCACTCAGCTGCCACACCTTCATCCAAATAAAGTTACTGCTGTATCTGAGATAAACCCATGAAGGTGCTGAAACAAAATGTCCCGAAAGTAGTTCACAATAATCGGGAGGATGAACTGAGCCGAGAGTCCTTTATAGTATTTAGACATGTCACAGTATCATTTTTTTTGTTTTAATAGTGTTTTACGCCCGTTTTAACTACTGAGGCATCACAGGCGGTGACACTGATGGTACACGAGACGAAACGATAAACTGGGATTTTTTTTTTTTAAAGAAGGAAGCGTTCCAGGCCTAAGTTTAATGTACCTCGATTTAGTGTATAGCATTTGCTATTTATGAGGACTGAGAAGTGGAAATGGAACCCCAGACCTCCCGCTCACGATTTCGCGCCTTAACGACCTCGGCCACCCGTGGCCGTCTCACATCAGAGAGCAAGGCACTTTAAGCATCTACTATGACGGTTTTTTTAATAGTGTTTAACGCCCGTTTTTACTACTGAGGCACCACAGACGGTATACTATAACAGTGAGTACAACATGGGTTTCGACCGCGCATTATGATTCTCAATAAGCTCACAATTTTGTTTTAATTTTACTTATACCAATAACATTTTAAAATTTTACTTTTAAAATGTACCTATTAGCATAAAATTTTTGTATATTTGGGAATCAGCAATTTAAAGAAGACTTAAATACTGTATGTAAAATTCAGGGTGAACTAAGCCACATTTAATCTGTCAGTACCAACTTTTAACAACCTGTAATAAAATATTCCATGCAAGGAGCATTTTGTAAATTAAAGAAAAAAGTTATGAAATATTTACGTATATAACTAAAATAAAGATAGAAGGGGCATTTAAACATAGCTCAGGGATTTTAAAAATGATGTTATGAAATTATCTATGCGTTTATACATAGAGATAGTTTAGCCATTTTATAGAATTAGAAGTCAAGATTTCATTTTTGTGATTATATTTCTCAAAAATTCACTCATTGGTACCACAAAACAGTCGTGAAAACCTAAGTTCTGTATTGCATATGCTGATGGCGAAAAATATGGACAAACTGCTCTATGCTGTAGTAATAACAGCAATAATATCATTCATGGCAATAATAACAATAATAACTTTATGGAAAACAAGAAGTAAAGCATGATATGCATATCCAGTCCATCCCTGAATGGCGAGTAATGAAAGTTAGGAGCTGATGAACTGTTTCTAGCATTGGGGTTGTGGTTTCCGAGGGTAGGTAGTGAGGTAATAGAAGGGCGGTTGATGAGAGAGAATGAGGTGCAGGGGAGGAAGAGGAGCACGTGCGCTTGTCTCGTGTAATGCAACAAAATGGCAACAAAGTAACACGTATTATTACAACCATTGCACT
Source organism: Metallyticus violacea (assembly GCA_030762175.1). Taxonomy (NCBI): domain Eukaryota; kingdom Metazoa; phylum Arthropoda; class Insecta; order Mantodea; family Metallyticidae; genus Metallyticus; species Metallyticus violacea. The sequence goes on from CM060840.1 coordinate 32,234,549, forward strand.
GCTACCTTGTGATACACAGTTGCACGACGAGCCAAGCCAAGTGGATTTATATGAGACCCCTCTCCTTCACGCTGCAAAGTTTTGATTGCATCTGCAAGTGTAAATCCGGGTGTTCAGTAACTGCCTAATCTCAACGCAGTTAAGTGATATACAAAATATTTGTTTAATAACACGAGTACATGTTTTTTTCTTGTCTTTCTTGAAATTAGCATTTTTTTAAAAACATACCGAAAATCTTAAAAATATTTCTGATTTTCAAAACCTGTTAAATAAGAAATAAGAAAAAGTACGCTCCTATGTTGACACATTTAACAGAAATACTAAATAATAATATGATCTATGTCCATACTAAGAGCTGTAATTGTTCGCGTCATAAGAACTGTATTTATACTTGAAATTTCATCGTTTAGCAGCTGTTACAAACATTTGAACGTATTCATTTCGTCTTCCATAGTTCTTATGTTTTAAGCCTGTTGTGTCTTCCAAATACGAAATTAGGCGCAGTGAAGAAAACCTACAGTGTCATATACTACCCTGTGGACCCGATATTCTATACATGGCGAGTCCAGGGCAATAAGCCACCCGCTCCAGTCCCGAGGCTCTGTATCAGGATAATTTTCACCAGTAGGGGTTGGGAAAATCTTGTATACGAATCTTGTCCCAAAAATAAATAATTTGCTGTAAAGAGCTCAAAATTTATGCTTCAAATTCGTCATATATACATCTTTCCCAGAAATATATGCAATAAAATTCTTTCAAACAGACGTCCATCCTTGAAAGTGAAGCCCGCGAGGCGACTGAAAACACACTGTCTGCCAACCGAGTAGAATATACATGCTCCTTAATTCAAGCTAATGCAAATTACAATAACAGCAACCAATTACGTTTGCCTTAGAGGTGGAAATGCTATAGTGGTTCCAGCACACATATCTCACCCTTTTTAAGAAAGTTTGCCTTGAATGTTTTCCTTTGAAATTGTTACAAATTTTATTCTAATTTATGCTTCAATTCTTCCAACGTATGCAGGTTGTTCAACCACTTTATTTTTCAAGCTCTCCTATAATTAAATTTTTCACTCAGAAAAGATCTGGGGATAGCGCTTATGATTATATTCTCAAAACTTCCTAAAATAAACGTAACGAAAGATCAGCTGTATGTGCTGGATCAGAATATAGTTGAAAAAATACATGTTTACATTCAATATTTTTTTGAAAAATGATCCAGTTTACATCAGTACCTCTGTGTGTTCAGGCGTTTTCATAAAATATAAACTATATTATTCTGTAAGCATTCACTACGTATCTTAAATCAAATTTTGGGCATGTAACGGCATATCGTGTAAAAGATGGGAATTTTCTACACTCCAGAACTTGTTCTGTGTCACTATATGGCTATTTAAATACACGCTTTGTTCGTGAAAAAAATTAAATGTGGGTCAACAGAATCATTCTTAACAAAATCCCAAACGCAGTTTAAACTTACTTTCCATACAATATCGCGAGGCTGAAACTTCTGAACTACAGTTACTTTTAAAGTGTGATTTATGAAATTCCCGTTTTGGACTTGGTTTTAATCTTTATCTTTGTGACGAATCATGCATGGAAGTTCTACATGAATAAAGCAAAAAAACAAAAAAACAAAAAAACAAAAAAACCCACACTCGTTTCACATCACCGGTAACGCAAAGACAACACTCAAACTGCATTAGGTATGTATGTATTGAAGGTCTCTGAAGGTATCTGTACAGGGGAACTTATTGCTACATGCCTGGAAATCACCTGCATTAAATTTATCACAACGATTAACCGTTTTCACCAAAAACAGATTTCACTTTCTCGAAACATTCCTTTCGAAGCTTAAGAAAATGGAAATCAAGAATCATAGCATGTCCTTAACGTCATTAGATTGAAAAGTGGAACGCATTCTTCCTAAGGAACGTGCCAAAAAGTAAACCGTTGCACCAGCAAAACTAAACGTAAATACCAAAACAATTAAAAAAGGTGCTTGATATACAAAATAGAACAAACAATAACATCTTAACATCTAATTATTACGCAACTATGATGAACGCGAAGCAGTGTATTAAAGTTTACCACTTCCTACACTTAAAAATGACTTCAACATTTTTCGTAAATCATAAAAAACTGTGGTTATATTTAACTTCACCCATGGATTAGGTTGTTCAAGCACTTTGGTGAAATGTGCCGTAATGTATAAAATTACGTAAGTGATGAAGTAGTAGCCTGTGGCGGACTTCTATATCTTCCGTCCGGCGCGTTAACAGAAAGAACTGTTAGTTTAGCTTTCTTTGGAGAAACAGTTTATTTTAAAATAAAAGTTATTTTACTTCAAGTAATACTTTGTAAATTACATTTTTGTTTATTTGATATAAGATAATTAAACGATTTTTTATGTTCTTATATTGACTATAAATTATTGAAGACAAAACAAATGGCAATACTTGATTCGTCTCTCCAAACAAGCAGCCATCTTCACGAGAGAGCTCCTAGTGAAACTTGAATTTATTCCAAAAGCTACAACTGAATTTTGATTTTGTGTTAGACTATTTCTAATCAAACTGGGCTTTTCACTAATATCACCATAGGGCGCCATAAGGTAGCTACTACATGCAATTTTAATGATTTTATGCGTCGGAGGGATGATAATTAGTTAACCTTCGCACAGGGGCAATTATATTATTTTTTACAGATTAAACGATATTTAATAATGTTTTAATAATAATTAAATCAAATATCCAATTTAATAATCTTTTAATAATAATTAAATCAAATGTCCAAGAAATAATCAAATTTAACATAAATATATGAAACTTTTAATGAGCTGTTATATTTTTAATGTAAATAGTGCAGACATTTTGATAATTTAACAACTACTAGAGATGAGTATTCCATAATATTCAACTAAAATAAATGGAGGTGATGGTACGAACACACAAGAAGTGTCTGGGCGTTCAAGACGTGTCTCTGCTACGAAAATCCATGATATAGTGCTGGCAGACAGAAGGCTCATGCCTAGTGAAACAGCCTCTGTGGTAAACATCTGAAAGAACTGAAGAACTAGGCAAGAAAATCTTTTAGCATGATGAATACCACCAGATCAAAAAGGGCTTCAAGTACAAGCTTTTTAAGAGTGTCTGGATGGAATAAAAAATTGAATTAAATTTCTGGATATTCATAATCTCGGACGAGACCTGGGCTCACTCCAGAGACGGCAATTAAAACTTTGGGTGAAACCCGATTGCTCAGCTACAAAGAAAGTGATGACAGTAAAGTCAGCTATCAAAGCAATGGTATCACTTTTCTCGGAGGCAGAAGAAATTCTGAATCGATTATCTAGAATATCCAACAAAAGAGGTCAGGTTTAGTATTTTTCCACCGGGATAATTCACACCCATGTACTGAAGCTATTGCAACGACTAAATTAATGATTTAAAGTACTATTTCATTCCGCACCCCATTATTTACCGGGTATGGTGTCTTCCATTTATTTCATAAGCTCAACAATTTCTTGCGAGTACAGACGTTTTCAATTGACGGAGGAAGACAACGCTGCGGTGGGTGCTTATTTTGCAGACCTCGACGAAAGCACTTTTCGCAATGGAAACAAGACATTAGAAAAACGTTGAACAAAATATATTGTACTGTCGGAGACTGTTGAAAAATAAAACCCATTTTGGAAACATAAAACTATATTTTCATTGTTACGTTAACCAATTACCATGCCACCTTTCGTATATGAGGGAGTGACATGGAGGTGTCAGGTTTTTAGCCTGTATATTTTTAAAGGAAAACATTACTTAATTTCTGTAAGAGATTATACAAATTGTGTAAATTAAAGCATAAGTAAAGCACTTTTCCATATATATAAGTAATTAACTATTTGATCTAGCAGAGCCGCTTAGGCGGTAATGACTGGGTTTGGCATTCGGAGACTCAATTTCCTTGGGGTCGCTGATCCTGGTTTTGGGTTTCTTCATGGTTTCCCTGGTCGCTTAGGCGAATAAAAACTTCCCAATAGTTTTTTGCTCTCTCACTTCATATCTCATTCCATTGCTTCTGTTATAGGGTCGAAAAATTCGAGGTGACATGAGTTGGTGCGGTGTGACGGTTGCTTGCGCTTTGTAAAGGTTTCTACCTTGGCATCTGATAGGAAAACGGGCCTTCTTAGGGGCTCGAATTCCTTGGGAAACGAGTTACACCGGCACAATATCGTCGGGATTGTTAAGGACCCCGTAGATCCGTTCAATACCGCCCGATGTCTCTCCCCGCGTCATTCCGTCCTCTTGGGAGCAAGGCTGAAGTATCGAAGCGTCCCCCTCCGCTTCAAGCAATCAAATTAAATCCACTTAAATCTTTTTTTTACTTCCCAAAATGAGCAGAGTTTACTTTCGATTACATAATCCATCATTTTTATAACCCTCAACAAGTGGCCTATTTCGTCTTTGGGAAATGTCCCCTCCTCTTTTTCCTATGGTATTCTAAAATGTCTCTTTTTAGAAGATATCTGGCTATGTCTTGAATGAGATTGCATTATTGGATGTGTCTAGAGCGGTTCTGCCTGCAGTTTTTGTTTTGTTTGTAAAACACATCCTTCATTAAACGACTCTTCACCGAAGGTATAAAACAGTAGTATATCAGCGTGTCAGCGACTTTAGGTCTTCTATAATCCGGGTCAGGAGAGAATATTGGTAACGATAACTAAACTAGAGACAATTATCAATTATTTGTATTTTTGTGATTAGGCAGTTGAAAATATCTTTGCGCCAGCAATAATACAAAGTTGGGTTAAGCACGTGATTGTGTTACTGTGCAACTCCGTCCTTTACAGATGTTATATCATTGCCCTACAACTTGGGAAATCAAAGTAAGGGCGAATTAAACCTAAATATGTTCTCAGAATAGCAATCAATGTGCTCTGTATGTACCTTATTTCTTCCTCTATTGAGTACAGACTTGCAAGGACTGATATTTGTTAAAGAATGGATTCCTATAATTGAAATAAAAATTAAATATATTAAACTTTTATGCTGAGTAGGCTTGTGGGCAGAGGACATAACCACATCAAATTTAAACTCTTGTCTTTAGGCATGTTATTTTTTGAAAATTATTTGATTTCTTATACGTATTATTTAAAAAAAGGATACAGTATTTGAACCTAATTTCTTGCTGTATTATTTTTTTTTCTCCTTGGGTAAAGCCACCGTTCCGAAAATGCATAATTGCCAGTCGTGAGAAACATTTAATTATAATACGATGAGCTTTTTTGAATTATGAGCCGCCTAAGCGCGATTGCTTAGATAGTGGAGAAGTGCAGCCGATATTTGTGTAGGAAATTGCTATATTTCATTTAAATTTTATTTCATAAGAACACGGCGGTTCGGAACATATTTCTTGTCATTGCGAGATTTCTTTCTCTAGTAACTTTTTAACAAGCTGCTGTACGAATATATGGAACACGATTACTAGGCTATTTTCTTGCGATCACTTTACTGCTTCTCTAAAAGAATTCGTTTTCACATACCTATGCATCGTACATAAAAACACATTCTTCAAAAACATATTTATATATTACCATAACCTACAAAGGGCAATTAGTTCTAATTTACACATATTTTTAATAGTGTTTAACGCCCATTTAATTTTTCGTTATGGAAGTTTATTTTTGTTTACAGTTTTATTTTTATTAATAATATTTATTATGACTTTTTGTAGATTAAATTTGGTTTCATTTTATTATTTTTTTTTTTTTTGAAGGTAGTTTGATTTGAGGCATCACAGGAGGTGACACTGATAATACATAAGGTGAAATAATACATTGAGAAAGGATTTTTTTTTTAAGGATGGAAACTTCCAAGTTTAGGGTACCTCCCCAGCATTTGCCATTTATGAGGACTGAGGAAAAACTGAGGGAAAAAACTCGGCCAGGGAGGATAGTCCTGGGGAGAATCGAACTCTAGACCTACCTCGTCACGAGTTCGCTCCTTAACGAGCTCGGCCACCTGTGGCGGTATTACATGCAATAAAAGCACAGAATAACTGCTAAACGTCAACAACTCGCTAACAAGCTAACCACAAGCTACCTGCCGACCACCGACAGTGCGGAGACGGAATGTCGGCCTGCGAGCAGTGTGTGTACGCGGATGTGGTGCTGCTGTATACGAGCCCGCTTAAGATGATGACGACCTGTATTACTTAAATACCTATGCATATTTATTTTAAATCCCCTTTACGTTTAATAACAGTAATAATTGGCTTAAATATCTTAAATGTCCCCCATTAAGTTCTTAGTGTTGCGACTGATACTTGGAAGCTGCAACTTAAGAACAAGGCCTGCATTATTAGAACAAGTGCAACGCAGGTTAAAACATACAGCGATTGTTTATGTTAAGTGTGTCTCTTATGTTACAGAGCCCCTGAGGCATTCCTTTGTACGGAGATGTTTTCTTGACTTGTCAGTACCGCCTGGCCCCACTGGAAGCAGAACTGCTCGACACTTCTAATTTTGCTCGGTGCTACGGTTTGTGTTAGTGAAGTAAAAGATGGCACGTCTTACCGCGTCTCATTGGAATATATTTCTTGGTAAATCGCATTACATACTTTATTAAGCTTGTGTCAAATAGTCATATCGTCCAGCGATTATGTTCGCATTTTTGGTAATACATTTATGTTATTTAATGTTGTAAATTTGAATCCTAGTTATGTAAATTTTCGTATGTATGAGAGTTATTTGAGAACTCACTTTAGGTATTGTTTACCATCATCATCATCATCATCATCATCATCATCATCATCATTATTACTGTTGCAGTCATTTATTATTGTTACTGTATACGAAAACATTGTTTTAAATGTTCTTGTTTATTGCAGCTACTAGGCATAGTGAAATTAATTCAGGACTTGACTCAAAACTTTCGGAAAAATTCCCTTTTTTAATTATGTGTGTTTGTATTATATATTTCAGGCAACATGAACTTGTGTTTTTGGTATTTTTCTTTATATATTTAGGATAGTTAGGTTGATTAATTAAGCGACTTGCTTGTGTATTGCACAAAACCTTAAGAAATTTAAAACGTGTTTAAAAATTAAAATAAATAATCATTTAATGAAATCACACATTCTACTTTTCTTTCTACTTCTATGCAAAATGATGGAATTAACATAACCAACATTGTCTTAAAGTGTTTCTTGTTGCTAATGAGACCGTTTAATTAACAGAAATTGCTAATAAAATCTGCAACAAATATCTGGGAAAAGCAAGGAACAATAGTTATAGGAAGAATAAGGGCAATTTCTAATTCAAAGATCTTTCAATGTTTTTGTACGGATAGAGATGCATTTTTGTTCTTATCTCTTCTTCATAACGTTTTTAAATATGATGAAAAATACATGATATTGTACTAGATACGTTTGAATTGTATTTATTGAACTGAATTCTGAAATATGGACTTATAGATGCCTTTAAAGCTCATAATACCTCATAATATCTTTAAAGCTCATTGTAACGATTAGACAGGGACCAAATTTCGATTTTCCACGAGATAAGATCGTTCCTTACGGGAATATGTGCACTGGGTTTAATGCGTCTATACTGCCCATTGCAATTTTAATGGCCAGCGATGTATTTGTTTTCCTTAATCCATGCAATTTTCTGAGAAATCTCATTTTATCTGTTCGCAACCTTATTTTTCATTCTTTTTCTTAGCACTCATGTTTCACAAGCATATTTTATTGCTGATTTTGATATGATTTGTGTAGCCACTGTTTTATATACTTTCTCATATTTGTATAAAAATATTTTTTTTACGTAGGCATTTAGCTTATTACACAGAACTTTCATTTCAAAACTTGCCAGTGTGAACAACCATATATTTAAAAGACATTTATTTAAAATGCTGATTACATTTTAGGCTTCATTCTCTCAACCAGTTATCCCATTTTTAAATTTCAAATGCCCCCTACCCTCTTATCTTATGATACATAATTTTTAAAGAGGATTTACTTTTATAATTGTTTAACATCTTTGTTTCCTATTATTGCTTGCAACCTGGATATTTTTTATTGTTGTTTGAATTTGGACAGAATAAAAAATAAGTCAGTTAGTTATAAGATAAAAACATAATTTATTTTTAAATAATATTATAATTGTAAATTTTAACGTAATACAGCCTATTTTGGAATACCACTATGCTTTTCTTGAAACAATTTATTGCAAAGTACGACTATTACATTAAATACTCAATCGTTTTTATATTTTTATCCTATTCAAATTCATAAATTAGGGATGTCATTTGAAAATTCAAAGCGAGGAGCAATGAGGATGATAGGGTGAAGCCTAAAATTTCATCAACGTTAGCTTTAACTTATGTTCAATGTCTAAATTAACATGCTTTTTAAAATTAAATTTATGTTAAATAGAGAGTTTCTTAAACCGACAAGTTTGGAAATGAAACAAATTTGTGTTTAAATATTTCATTAAAAGTCTACTTTTATATTGTAAATTTTAATTTTTGATCCTATATATGTGAAAATGGGTACTTACTTGTTCAGTTATTTCAACCAATGTTTTTGTTATTTTTTATTTCTTTCATACAATAGTCATAACTACTGATTTACTTGATCTATTCAAGATAAAAATCTCAAAATAGATAATGCGAATTTGGAATAGATAGCAAAAAAGCTAAGATGTAATGGAGGGGGAATTACTAAAAAAGAAAAGTTTACACATATAACTTGCTATGTATCTTTCTGGAAAAATAATTTACTATTATGTTCTCATCTGTAAGCAAATATATTAACCGTAAAGTAAGAAAAAGTAAAAGAGCTGCCAATCCATGTTATATTTTCAACGTATAAAATGCAGACACGAAACACAGAATGTAATTCAAAACGAAGAAAGTGGGATCGCATACAAAGAATAAAGGCAATAAAATCAATTATGGTAATAAGAACAATATAACTGTCACTGGGATGTTAAAAAATGTCTGCACTTTGCAACCAGTTTGAAGGGCCGTGGGAAGAAAGCAAATGTATTGGCGGTGCATTTGATTTCCTCGCCTTTTCCTTCACGGAAGCGTCGTCACAAGAATACGCAATCTGTACGCTCCACTTTCTACTCTGAGGCTGCTTTTGTAAATACATCAATTGAAAAAATATAACAGAGTGTAAATACTACTTGAGGTGAATATTAATTAACATCATGGAAATGAAATTGAGAACTATTTAACACTGCACTAAGCCGGTATTTGTCCTCAAAGGTTAAAACATTTAAAATTCTAATATATACCTAATAAATTAGTATACATTTTGAGTTAACCATAGTATATATTTAAATAAATTATTATTTTACAAGTGATTTTCTATTCTGTTCAGATTTATACTTAGTAGCTAAAAATAAGTAACAAGATAAATAAATAAATTATTAATTAAACATTACATTATTAAATTTTTCGTTGTGAAGTTAAGATCCACTCTGTCATCTTCCAGCATTCCAGAACAGATGCTAGGAATTGCTAAGAAAATTCAGGATATTTCTAGAATTTTGTTCTCCACATTGTAGATTGACTGAAATGCACTATCGTTGATTAAAGCTTTCAAATGTTAACATTTGCATTTGACACCAGAGGACAAACAATTATGCCCTGAGAAATTCAATTATTTGAGGCGTGGAAATTATTTCTTTGCTTGATTTGAACTGCTTATTTATTTTTTTTTGTTTAAATATGATTTGAACAAATTGAGGTAACTACTTTATAGTTAATGAAATTGAACTTAATTGTTAATAATTTCATAAAAATACTCCTGGAATATGCATATACAATCCCTTATAGTGTACAATGTGTACTGATGAGAATTAATTGATAGGCCTTTTCTAAGCCCAAATTGTTTTTTTTCATGAGAACATGTTTTATTTTCTGTCTATAGGTTCTTTCAAATACTTTAGGGAATTTAGTTAATAGAGACATGGCTCTGTAACTGAAAATAATTAAGAAAAATTTAACAACTGAGTATTTATTTCTGTTTGATTAATGTTATTAATACTCATTGTCATATGACTATTGTTCCAATTTTAGGTCTTACGAGTTCTTAGGTTTTATAAGGGAATAAAATTAAAATAGTACAGAATTATCGGTGATTTTATGTCCATTTTTTAACAATTTTATCAATGTATATATTTCAGGTTAAATTTATTTAACTTTAATGAAAAAATTATTAAAAGTGTCTTATTTACGCCTAATGAAAGTTGGATTACATTTTAAAAATTACTTAAAATGCATCCATTTACGCAAAACTATTGCTAAATTATTCATTATATATTAAAATTTATCCTCGTTTAAATATTGAAAACAGGCGTTAACTACAACTAACTGGTATAATATGTTTAAAAAATTGTATTATGTGGAATGTTTCTGACTTTTTGTCCATCTGTTTATCAACGGAAGGTTGTATACATCTGAAAAATGCACCATATATTTCCTTATTGTATTATACTATTTAAAATATGTGCAAAGTCTTTAGCATTTTTGAAGTGTTTTCATTAAATCATTCATAAAATATTGATATAGCAAAATGCTCCTAATGCCAAATATCCTTGAACCTAAACACCACTCATAAAATACCAAAATTAGGTTCTGTTTTGTGTATTTTACAGATCGCTTAGCAAACTAAACTTCTGAAATGTTTTGTAAATTTTCTATTTAACATAAGAAGTATTTCCGATTTTAGTGTAGGCTGTGATGATGGGGAACCAGGCTGTGAGTAATACTGTCTAGTGCAAGCAACCTAACAAGATATTTATTTACAATATTGATAGATTTTTATACCGTCAATATTAAGCGATGGCTGGGCATCTTAAAAAGATGATTTTCCAGTAAAACTGCAATAGAACGTCTGTGCCAAATCAATGAAGAGATGCACGCAGTTAAGTTCCTTACGTGCAGTGACTTGCCGACTAAGAGGTCTCTGTAAGGAAACAAGCAACTAAAACACAAAGCAGTGGACACTCATTTTTGCGATACCATCAATCTTGACTGCTGTACATGTGCAGCGCTTCAGTATGTCTATTGGTTGACAAATAACCTGTTATTAATTTTTTCTGAAACTAAATGACTAAAAATAAGAAATAAAATAATACACATATACAGGTTCTTTACAGCCTTAATGCGTCTACATAATTTGCAACAATTTATTGAATAGCAGACTCTAACGATTTAGATTTCAAACTTTAAAAATAAGCTCATTCAAAAACTGCAAAACATTTTAAACTTTTGGAAATATATTAAAAATTTACTTTTACAGAAAACAATAAGCGCTATCAAATAATGCAACAGTCTAAAACACATTTAATATAGTTATAATTCTATTCAGAAATGTACACTACTGCACATTAGTTTTAATTCCTGTATAGTTTCCTGATATTTCTAAGAGGAATAAAAAATAACAAACAAATAAGCATAAAATATGTTTATTATGGAAAAAATACAACAATGGGGGACAAAATTTATCCATTACAAGGAACAAAATTACATTCTATTTTCAATATACCCAAATGCTTAGCATACTTTAGGAATTTGACTTATTTATTTTTGCAAGTATTCTGATCCTGTACGCTTTTACACTTGTTGAATAACTTCCCAGAGTTTATCTTTTCAATAATAAACTTCATACAAAATATTAGTCATATAAGCTGAGAAACGGAATTAACAAATTTATTTAAAAATAATTTATTTTTAGGGAAGAGCAGTGTCTACTGTGAAATATAACGTGTTACAAAAAGCTGAAGAACTCAAAAAGATTTTAATTAATTCATCTGTAAGTGTTCATAGAAAATATTCAAAGTCCCAAAAATCTGTGAGCCAAAAATTAAAAATCTATTTTCAACTGTTAAAAACTTTCCATTTTCACTTAGGTGTATTCTTAATTTCTTTCTTTCAGCATATTAGAATAATATTTATGATCTGCTAAAACATGTATAGGTTATCCCATAGTGAAAGTAATTTTGTTTCAAAATAAAACACATTATTTATTTGAAAAGTGCTAATATTATTAAGCAAATATGAAACACAAACACTGCCATTAAACATGAAACAAAACACAGGCAAATGTTCTCCACGCTCCGTTGGCACACCTTTCCTCTGTTGGCAAACTTTTCAACAACTTTAGAGCAAAGTTCCGGATGAATTTCACCCTAATTTCCAACTTTGAGTTGAGATATGGTTCGTTGACTGTCCACACAAACACAATATTTTACCTACCCCCACAAAAATAGTCACATTGTGTCAAGTCGCATGATCTCGTTGGCCAATTTTGATCGCCATTGCGAGAGAGGTAAATTTTTTGCTTACAAATGGCTCATAGGCTTCAGCTCGTGTGTTAGTTTTATCTTAAAAATACATATGAAACTTTTTGTTAAAATGCGCTGCAAACTGCTTTCCAGAATAGTTAATTGTTAAGAACGGCAACGAATCGACTTCATTGGGCTCGCAGCAACGCTCTGTCTGAAGAGGGCAACGTTCTTTATCGATCGATGGATAGATCGACGAAAATGTTCAGATGGTTTGATGTTCTCTGTCGATCCTGTATCTTCAAATTTCCTGACCGGTCTCTACATGTTGACATGTTTAAGTGTATTTCTGCGAAGTCTTCGAAAGTCTTCGCAGTTAAAATGCATTTTCAGAATCTGGATGCGGATCCTTCGTGTATCGCTCCAGTTTAACTGAAAAACAATATACACAAATGACAATCGTTAATCGCAATACAGATGATAGTCTGTTACATTTTATGTCCAGCAACCTAACAAGCCGACAGAGGCGCTCAATTTAAATTTTTCGTTCATTATGGGACACCCCTATATCTATCATGGATTTTTTTTCTGAAAAAAAAAATTAGAAGTTTTCAGAAGAAAGCTACAAATAGGTTCCACACAGTGCTCCAAGTATTCTCAATGTGTTGGAAAATACTCGTTTACATTTGTATTTGTTATTGTAAATTTTACATTTACAGCTGTTACATGTTTTTGGCATATGCAAGGCAACTCTATACTATTTGCAAAAATGATTATCAGAATAAAGCACTCAATAGTTCACTCAAGATTAGCTTAATGACTGTGGATTTACTCGTACATAGCCCAATTTAAACCGTTAAAACATATTTTTAAACAAAATTGTGCTATTATTTTTCCTTAGCTTAATTGTTTAAACAGAGCGTTTCAAAATGGTTTTCTCACTTTTGGATATCCTTATATTACCAAGAAAGTTTATGGAGGGTACTTTAAATGGATCACAAATAAAGACAGGTTTTGCTTCGTATTTTGTCGGTATCTGAAAACTGGCCCGGAGATGCGGGGAAAAATTTAAGCAGTTCTAATTAATCTCTGGAATGTCCGGGCGAATTCTGCCTCGCAGCGCTTCTGCTCTCTGCTCTACGCTGCGGATAGCTTAGAATGAAATATGAATCAATCAGGACTTCTTGCTAAGTTAAAAGAATAATATGGCTATACAGAAGAAACTATAGTAAATTGTAAGGTATTAACATGATAGTTTAAATATCTGTCATTTATGGCTGATGGTTAGGTTTTAGGGAATCATATATACCCAGAGCAACGATGCAAATGCTGTTTGGGTCAAAATATATAATTATAGTTTCATAGCACTTATTCCCGAAAATATTTCTGGAATGACTAGACTTAAGTTATGTACAAAGATTATTATTTTGGGAAAGTTATCTTTGGCACTCATAATGCTTGTGATGTGTGCCAGTATTTTTAGAAAACTTAGCAATAAACAAGAGGTACACTGCATTATTTGTTTTTCTACTTCCTGAAGTGCAGCTGAGAGACACTGAACTAGTTTCAAGAATTTATTTACTACACAACAATAAATATCTTAAAATCATTTACATATTTTACTGGCATATTTTTCGGCGTTTTCGTCTTATATGTCTGGGAATAAGAAGACTTTAATTACGGAAACAAGAGAAGGTTGGATGCTAGCGAAGGATGTTCCAATTGTCACATTGTATTTTTCAAGGTATATTTTTGTTTTATCATGAATAATCGATTAGGTCCGTTTTGTGCCCAGTACTTTGACATTTCTTTCTCGATTCTACGTACTTCTATATGTATTTATATACAGTGTGTCCTAATGGAAACAGTTCACAATAGACAAGGTCTTGAATGTTGATGAAAACTTCTAGTGTAACTTTACCTTGATCTGGTATAGATGGAATTTACATACCTACATGACTAATGCTTACTGGGAGTTCATCTCCAATGACTACGTTGTTAAAAAAATAAACACCAGAAGATCAACCATCTTCTGAGAAGCTCAATATCTTCTATCAGCACTTGCAAGTGATTATATGTCCTCCCCTCATTATACCCTTTTGTTTAATACTCTTCAATGCATTGGTCAATGTCATTTACATGGTCTACAGAAAAACAATCACATCAAGAATATTTTAGGTATTTACTGCTATTCCTTGAGCATTCTTAAAACACTTTAATGTATCTGTAGTGTATTTTCACAGCAATATTACATTTTTACAATTTCTATAGTGGACGTTTTCAAATGTAACGAAGCAATAGAAGATTTAAATATTTGTCCTTGATAATGAAACTGCCTTATTAAAAGTGACGGCACAATTTTTTCAATGCTTAACGCAAAATATTATTATATAGCAGCAACAGCATGGACAATGGACAACCATAATGCAAAATAGAGGGTTCTTCAAAGTGTTTTGGTGATGCGTCAAATATGTAAATTGATCTTATCATTAGGAATCCCAAACCACAGAATACAAAGAATAATAGAAACGCCGTGCGTTATTTTTTTTTCTCAGGTATTAGAAAATGGAACGTTAGCGATTGTAATAATATACTTTTGTCCATTTCAGTCTCACGGTGATAATCCTTCCATACGAATTAATATTTATTTAAAGCCTTTGTATGCCCAAGGGCAGACATTATCACTTTGACATCTGTCAAGTGCGAAATGTCTGAATGGATTTGATGAAGTTTGACTGTTAAACTGCACTGGCATATTTGCTGCGGGGGAGATACATATTTTTGGGGGAGGTTTTATATTAAGACCAAAGGATCTTGTAATAGCAGAAATTTATTTATTTATTTTATTTATTATATTGTATTATGTTATTAATATTTATTTATATTTATTGGATCAGGGCTTAAGCTGATAGGTAACCGAGCGGTAATTCCTGGTACACATATTCGAAAGGTACCGGATTAAATTTCCATGGGGACAGCCATCCTGGTCTTTATTTGTTTGTTTGTTTTTTTCGTTGATTCCCTTGGTTCTGTAAGAGAATGTTGGGATGGATTATTCTTTTCCACGAATTTTCTGCCCTCTTTAGGATCGAAAGTGAGGTGGACTAGAGCTGTGTGCAGTGTAGCAGTGGCTTGCGCTTTGGAAAGGTGGCCATTTTTAGGGAGTGAATTACCTAGAGGGGAGGGGCTTGGCCGGCATCGGGGTGCTCTATATGGAATCAGTGTTAAGAACCACGTTCACGTTAATATCTCACTGCCCCTGGATATTCACATTTCTGTTGGTTTCCTTAGATATGGGCACCGTAGTTCAGATTCGGATTTAGAGATTTCGTCATTATTTCTGAGTGAATTTGCGCAGATAAAAGTCAATAAAATTAATTTCTTACTATGAATAGGTGGTTTAATGTAAAATATTAGTTTTAACGTCAGCGTGGATAAGTCGCAATCTACGGGGGGAAACTAGTAGATACATTTCGACCAAATGTATAGTTTGACCACCTCCATGGTCTTGTGGTCAGAGTGTCTGCCTGTAAATCCGGAGGTCCCGAATGAGAATCTCTTAAGAGCGGTTGCCCCTATAAGTTTTTTCCGGAGTTTTTCATTACCCTGAAAAGATGAATGCCAGGTAACTGTAAGCGTTGTGGACTGGGGATTCATTTAAGCCCTCATTTCATCATTCATTTATTCTCTCTCTGGAACTTCGCAGTTATTGAGAAACGTTAAAATTGTTATATATATATAGTTTAAAAAGACATGGTACAGAAATACATTCGCTCAATTTACAATTTTTACTGCTGGAAAAAATAAACACACAGCTTGAACCAGTATTACGACGTTTTTGTAATATTTATATCCTATACAAAAAAAAAATAATTTAATAATGATGCAAATAAGCATTAGTTTCTTTTCAGTCCGAGCAAAATCTCCGTAAACCACAATTCCCTCTGGCGATTTTACTCAAGCAGAATTCGGCTCTGTGCTGAGATTCCGAAATGTACTGATGAAAGGAGGTATTCCTTTATTATATATTCAACATATTCCTTTATTATCTTTTTAAAAGATTTAAAGGTGAAAAATCACATACAGATGGCATATGTCTACAGTTAAAATATTTGGTTCATACTCACTATCGCCACATTTTCCTAGTGAACAAAAGGAAAACTCAAATATTACTTCCTAGCGTAAGAAATTCTCTGTCTGACCGCACCAATAATACATTAACTTCAGCAAACAGCAGTCTATAGACGAATTGCACGAGGGATGGCGTCGAATGACAGCTTATCTGTGGAAGAATTTGTCTATGTTATTGTTGAATCTTTTTTTTATCTACGGTGGTTAACGAAGATACCATGGCAGTAATGCTGAATATCAGTATAATCCATCCGGAATAATAAATTATGATTAAAGCTTTATATAACCTCATTCTAATTTGCGATTCACTGTATTTAGATCGCATTTGTACGACTGAGGGGCGCACTATTATCAGTTGAAAATTCTGTTTTGAAAATTCAAAATACATTGCAATGACCAGGAATATTAAGATGTAAATATTGCAGTTTAAATTTAGAGTAGAAGACCTTATTTTTGAAAAACTGCGAAAGATAAGTATTTAAAAATCCTACCGTCACAGCGCCCTACTTTCATTCTCCTAAAATATCATTCCGTAACTTTTTTAACGAACTGGGGGCTAGTCTGGAGACGTAGCTGTAACACTAACTAAAGAATATCTATCAAGTATTAATTAAACTGAGGCAATATCTGGCCTGGAGGTAACTGAAAACATAAACATTATTCCAGTTAGATATAAGATACATTTATAAGCCATAACTATCACTTACATACATGATGGACGCTAAGCAAGATGTCTACCGCGGAAACAGAAGTTTTCCCGACCGTCCTTTCCAATTCTTAAGTAACTCACCGCTACAATACATTTCCTCACATATTGTAACACTGTAACTAAATTAAAAAAAAAAAAGTCTAGTCTATTTGAATATACACCTGGAGCATACATTTAAGCTATACGTATTTTTTTAGACTTTTTTATTTTAAGTACTATTTGTAAATATGTGATCAGAAGATGCCTATTTCCACCCAAATGATCTAATATTTAACCGCGTTGGCGACAGGGGAAATTTTCTCCGCTCTTTTGTGTCAGAACGATTCAGTGTGCTATTGGGTGTTTCTTCTGTATAACTTAATAACCTGGATGGGGGCGGGGGATGTGTCTAGGCTCAAGTATGAGCGCCTTAGCATCGTCGATTGTTCCAAAGACTACCAGGTGCATCACATATTTTCACAATTAGCTTATTTTAAATCAATTTTAATAATCAGCTCTTATGCTGGCTAATATTATTGATCCAAAAAGATCTACAAATAGCATGAAATTCACAATATTACATTGGGTATAATGCTTTAGATAATGCAACAGTATCGTCTTATATTAGCATGTTATTTTAGCTGTCAGAGCCCATACCTTTTACCCCTTTTCTTTAGCTGGTTATTTTGTATTACTTTGTGTTTCTGATCAGTAACACTTATTAAATGTTAATGCTCTTTCAGATTAAATCGCCGAGGGGCATCATTGTCAACATCTCTTATAACACAGGTTAAGGCTTACAGTTATCAGTTTCAAATATAGCACAATTTTATGTTTTCACTAAAATATGAATATTAAAATATTACGCACGCCGAATCAATGTCCTTTTTTCTGGTTGCGCCTGCCGCACTTCCGCATTAAGCAGGTGACCAATAGCTCCACAAATCTTTATGTAGTTGCGGAGTTAAAAATTGTTGACAGGTGTTCTTAGTTGTACCGCCGCCTTCGTCTAATTCTGCCTCATTGCTTAGTGTTCTTTTGCAACTTATAGTCTGGAAGAAACCTATCCGCATTTGCTTCATCACAAATATTCACACATTATTCGAGCAACTTGCTCGTAATATGTTCTAACACATCTAAGTGCAATTTTATGAGCGCGGCATTAAAAGAAGAAAGTTTTGCCTGTAGCCCTTAACTTTTTTACGGCTTAAGGACCTAGATTCCACTGTGGAACGAAACAGTTTGAATTCCACCAGCCATGCTACTTGACTTGATTTAGGTTATAGATTTGTTTGACCATCATTGTACTAGTAGAATTCGTCCAGTTCTCTTCTTCGTGAAGAGTGAAATATAGAGCAGAAAGGAACTCAGTGTCGAGGAAAGAAATAAAACAAAACATCTACTACCAATATAACTTCTGTAAACACACTCTTATATTTGTAGCGGTGTAAGTGATATGGGTGATTTATTGTTGGCCTTAGTTTGTTTCTCTAGAATATAAAGTTCTTACAATAGCAAATACATTAGATTGAATAGTAGCTAATTCTGATTCTAAAATTAACAATAAAATTTGAATTGAGATGAGAATTGGAAGAATATAAAATATTGGTGCTTTTCTTATATTTATTGTACTGCAATAAATGCACTTCTTTTGTTAGTTTAGTGATGATAAATTTAATTTTACGAATCCTAATGTATTCAAACAAGATAAAGCATTTTGTTTTATGAATAAAAAGGTGAAAGATAACTATTTTTATTTCACTTTTCGTTGTAAGTTGAAATGTATGAAGTCCAAAGTACAAATGAATAAGAACGCAAAACTACTTTTACTGAGAGCAATTCTAAAGCCAAAATTGCATTAGCTAAATTGTCCTTAACCTTTCAGTGTTTGATTCCCTTCCATTTTGTAAATGTCTGGACCCACAGGCGCTGACACTTGTCTATTTAGTACCGGTGATGGATGGTTAAGAGTGCAGTAGAGTTAAATACACATTTTGCACATGTGTAAAATTTTGCTAACGGGATAATTGATACGATTACCGTTTGCCTTAATTGCTTTATATATTATTTTCACATTATAACGTGGAACTTACAGCGTACATTAGTAATCCTGCCCCAGGCCTCAGTCACTGCTGCGGCTGAACAAATCAGCAGCGTTTACCGCTTTAGCTATTTGACGATATCAAACAGGAAAATATAGTTTTACAATGATTACTTTTCTATACTTTGACGTAAAAACCTAAATTTGTGGTTGTGGCTCAGGGTAAATAGTTTCACTTCAATTAGATGAGTTAAAAACCAAAAATTAGAGCAAAATGCTCGGCATTATGTTATCTCAAATCTGACAAAGGCTAGTTCCTCAAATATTGCGCAGTTCTTTATTACTAGATAGCGATTTTTTGCGTTAGTATATACATTTCTATTCTGTATAAACAACATTGTGTAACACGTATGCTGTGACAAAATTAGACATAAACCTGAAACTATAAAAGTTAGAAACTTAATAATTACAAGGAAAATTCTCTGTCGCAAACAAATCCGCACATAGCTAGGAGTCTGTTATAGATCATTTCTAACTCTGATTCAATGGTGATATTTACTTTCTATACAACGTTGACTTCTGTAACTTCATTACGAATTGTCAGGGTGTCCAAACAGAGGTTAAGCATCTGTTAAGGCTTTAGGCTGAGTTTACCCAAAATTAATATGTTGGCCCGTATATGTTTATTTCTAATTGCGAATTGAACTATTTCCATATTTGAACTATTGCGCGGTCTATGACTTTAATAGTCAATAGTCAATCACCAATAATATGTGAAAGATTCAGCAACGTTAATCACTAGACCACTAACCAATAGACCAAGGAATAGATCTCAGGTTAACTTATAAGTTTATTATTAACGGTCAAATTCCCCTGAATAAACAGTTGAAAAACTGTATGTCACTCATAACATATGAAGATGATGGTGGCCGAAAATGATCTAAAATTAAAACCCCAAGACAAGTATTTCTATATGGCCAACACCATGATTTGTTACCTTTACTCTCAATCTGTATTTTGAAAGTAATTGAACTGTCCAAGCTTTAACGTTGATATGTGTGATTCACGACTCTGGTGAAGAACATTTAAGGTTATTACTATCATTATTGTTTTAACTGCGTTAAGTAATGGAGATTTCACTTATTTACTTATTTATTTAAGTAATGTACATTTTGTGTATTATGAAAGTCACTTACTGTCCGGTGACTCGTGCGAAGGTTAGTATGTGTGTTAATTTGAATAAAATACACTCACTAATTCATTCCTTCATACTAAAGCACATCTAGTGTAAATAGCCTCTCGGCGATGCTTTCTATTAATTTCAGTTTTTCAGAATATAACTTAGGTAATATTTTAAACTTCCATTTTAGGCATTTTAGAGTCTTTTAGTCTATTTAAAGAATATTTTTATTTCTCTTATAGGGGTATTTAAAAATTTAGCAATCTTAATCCATTCCATTTTGCCTATTTGTCCGTTTGACTGTGCAGGGCTGTCAACTATGGAACCTCTGCTGTGTAAAGTGGAGGTCATACATAATAATGTCAGGAATATGTATGAAATCTAAATAACACAAAAATAAATCAGGTTTAATCCCAGGGTTCTACTAAAGTCGCGAAACGAGTTCATCCATTTTCGAAGTGCACGAAAGGAGAAAGAGAGAAACAGATTAAAAGAAGGTCCTGGTCTGGAGTTTTAATAGCATGTAAACAAGAAAGGAATCTGTGGCAATTACCTACTAATGAGCACTGGCTTCTTTAAATATACGAATTTTCCAACATTACCAGAATTCTTGGAAAGTTTAATAGATGTCCAAAATGTTTCCGCTTTCCTGAACCAGCCGAAAGTCTCATGCGATTTCTTCTAAAACTCAGAATTGAATTATGAAGTGGAAAAAGGGCGTTTCTCTTATTTTCACTTATATCTCAACTTTCTTTCGTAGTTATTTCAGTCGTGATGTTAATCAATTCTCTTTTAACACAATGCAGGGATTTTCTCCACCAAGGGTGATTCCAAAAACGAATGTTTAGCATAACGCTGACAATTGCATCAAGTTGTATTGTTGAAAAAAATTGGCGGTTTTTGCGATTTAAAATTCAATATAGCATCAATAATTTAAATGATCTTAATTAATCAAATTAAAAATTCCATTTTCCAATGAGTAACAAATATATTTACGCCATTTGGATAAAAATTGTAGAGTCGACAAAATTTATAAAGATTGTGTCAGTTTCTTCATAGCTACGGAAGTCTTTATTCTTCAAGAAACTGTCCTGGTGTTTCAATAAGTAAAATTAAGTTGATGAAAGGTGAGGTGAATATACTGAATGAGACAAAAGTTTCTAGGCTCAATTCCTAGAGTGTACTTTACAATAATCGGCCATTTTCTGTTGCTGTTTTTCTTGCAGATTTTGATGCATTTTGGCAATATCTTGACAATCCTTCTTCGAAGTATAAAGGGGCTAAAATGTTCTAAAGGTTTCGGACCAAACATTTCAAAGCACAAAATACTGTTTTTAGTATTAATATAATCATATCGATATCGTGGTCTTTTGCAACATGATGGAATACTAAAAATTCCATTGTGATTGAACTCCATAATGCTGAAAGCGAAACATCTCTCCAATGGGCTTTTCAGTTCTCCGAAAGTTCGGAATTGCCATCCTCAAAGAAAGAAACGGACGATAATTTGATGGTGTAATGACTGGAGAACGTGATGGGTTCATTAATATCCTATCCAAAACGGATAACAGTTTCACGAGCCTTTTTAGCTGTGTGCTGTTGTCGAGTCTTCATGGAAAAGAATACGACTTTATGATTCACAAGTGCAGTCTTTTGAAGCTCACATTCCACTGGTTAGAGTGCACAATGAAGTTTATTATTTGGTCGGCCGGCATAATTCCCAACAGTCTAGTAAACATAAAATCCTTTGGTGCAGTGGTGGTTTCGGTTGTTTGAGAATAGATTCATGGGCTGCCAATCAAAGACGAAAGCGTCTGGGAGTGTCGTAGAGGATTCTAATTCTCAAGTCAGCACCCTATCAACAAAGGGATCCTTCTGCTGACATAGCAACTATGCAAAACAGACGTCTGCTCATGCTGAACTATTATGGAACCCTGTGACCGAGGTCATATTTTTTCCTAGTTGATGGAGTCGTATGGTTTCTGTACAAACGTTGAAATGCTATGCCACTCCTCACAAATCTGCTTATTGTTTACCTGTATAGTCGTTGAAAGTCCATTGTTGTCGCTCTGTCCGTAGCTTATTCTCGAAGGTTTCGTTGCCTTCCTATAACAACGCGAACCCTCTTTGCGCCATCCGTTTATTTACAGCATCAGTATCGAAGACATTTTTGCATGCTGCTGCAGTTACACTGTTCTTTAATTCATCTTCACGGTGTTCATGATAGACCGCGCTTTCGGAATACTGGCTAACACCAAGAGCAATTGAACCTATCAATTTAAAATCCTAATATTGGGCAGCAATTCGCACATTAACTGTATTTTTGCACAATTAGTTGTTGCCAAAGCTAGAAATTTGAACATCGCGAATAAAATCGACAAAGCTCTTTTGTAGTTTTTTTGCCATAATACAGAAGAGTGTAGTGTATTAAACCAATCACATACCCCCATACAGTCACCATGACCTACCTCTGGGTAATTTTAGTTTTGTGAAGTGTTTCGATGCTTCATCGAAATATAGCAATTGTGCCAATCGATTGAGGTTGTTGTCGGAGAAGATCCACTTTTCATCATAAAAAAAACCTAAATTAAAAATAAATATACCTCCTAAATAAGGTATTAATAATCACAAATTTAAAGAAAAAAATAAAGAAAAAATAGGACATATATAATACAATAAATAATTAGAAACCAAAGGAACTGTGCTACAATACAATTTAAAAATATATAATTTTTGTTGCACAAAAGCACTGAAGAACAGATTTCTAACCCACGATTATTTTTACTCGTTTGATTCATGCCAGATTCATTATCAAATTTCTTTTCAGTCTTTCTATTTTCTTCAAGTAATCAAAACATTTTAGGTCCAAGGTTGAGTTCCTTACCTTGTTCTCTAATAGTTTGATGTGCCTTTGCTTCAACAGATTCCCCGAGATAATCGTCTTCAACCTTCCTATGACTTCCAACATTCATTTTCGAACGCCCTGTGTTTGAATAAAATTCATAATAACCTCCTTCATTATTAAACTGTTCCTAGATCTCATGTCATTCAGGATTTGGATTCATATTTGAACAAAAATGTTAAACATAAGATTGGTCAAATAAATTTGGAGCTCATAGTGAAATATAGCAAGTACTACATAATGACTGTGTCAAGCGGGTTTTTTCTGAAAATTAAGAAAAATTCTTCACTGTTCTTACTACACTAAAACACAAGTTGCTCTCCAAAAGTAGATGCTTGCGACTTTGGAAATTATAGTTGTTTTTACTTTTGATTGTTATCAAAAGTAAAGCATTACAAATCACAAATTTTCTTTTTATTCTTGTAGTAAAATATATAAATACTGCCTGCTTTAAAATCTATGTTAACTCGATGTTATCTGTTCATATTTGTGTTTCAATGGAACAGTAATTTCATTCTAATTGCATAGAGATTCACCGCAGCAAGGCACTCTCTTATCTTGTCTATCTTGGTAGAGATGTCCTCACGAGCTGTGTCAACTGACTGAAGACTGTTAATGAGAAAATGCCAACAGTATGTAAAAAAAGTTATTTCCATTTTAATTAACATATTAACTTTGCATCTAATAAACATTAAGTTGTTGAAAGTAATGCTAATAATTTTCACACGATGTGTGTACAGGGTGGAAGGAAATCGTTTCCTGTTAAACTGAGATAGATATTGTTATTTTGAGGATCTTTGTTTAAAAAAATTTTGCCATATAGTGATTTATTCCTGATAATCACTATTTATTTTACATCTTGTTGCAACATGGCTACTTGTTGCAACATGGCTACTTGTTGCTGATTCCTTAGCTTTGTAGCTGCCAAAACTACGAACGGAACATCGTTAGCGTTTCTCTCTGTGCAAGATAAGCATTAAGGAATTATTCACAATGAAAATTAGACATAAGATAATGTAAACACAAGATATTGCGATCAAATTATTTAATGGATTAATTCGCAAAAGCTTGATTAGTCAACTGACAGAGGTTGATAAAAAATCCTTTAGTGCCCTTCTCTTTAGAATCTTTCCGGATAAATTCGTGCTGCTGCAGTCTTGTTACAATTCGTTTCGCCATAAACGAGTAACATATTAAGACTATTTTATTGCACTGTGCCATTTTACAAAAGAACGTCGTTTGTTTCACCATCAAAGATAAACAAACAATTTAATTTATATGCAGCAAAACTACAGTTGAACATAATACCTATTTCAGCTAACTTTACAGCTAAGCGTGGTATTGCTAGTGTACTTGTTAATAAGAAAATGTAGATGATTATGGGAAAACATGGTATAGTGGCTTCATAATTTTATAAACAACGCATACGTTGAATAGTATTACGGAATAAAGTCGTAATTACTAGAGCACCGAACAGTATACTATGAAACAGTTATAATCCGTTATAAATTACATTCCTTTTTTTGTTTAACGCACTGAACTAGAAAACAACCGTAATCAAGCACTCCCTTCAATGAACTAATCTTTTCGCAGCGAATGTATAATATATGACATAGGGTGTGAGTTCGCCATGATAGAACAAACTGAAACAGTTGATTGCTACAGTGAGATTATTTTAGTTACGGGCCGGCAGATTATAGTTGCGTATGGAAGAAGCCAGTTGTCAAAGCCATGTAATGCATTTGTAGATGGTAGCTTATAGTAAAGTTTGAGAGAGGCTTTATCAGGAGTGGTTGTCCGTTACTAGGTGCTTTCATTGTGTGTAATTTTGTGCTATTTTTTCATTAGTTATGCCTTTTCATAAATGTAGTCTTAAAGAAAGAGTATATATGTATGGTACCTATGTGGAAATTGTTTCCTGCAGAGAAGTTACAAGGCGATTCACAAGAAAATATTCTAGTAATCGTGTTTCAGGTAGAGTAAATGTTCGCCAGCTTGCTAAAAAGACAGGATATTTCAAAACCTGTTACAAACCACCGTGTGCTTACGGAAGAAAAGTTAAATGAAATACAGGAATTTCCTAAGCAGATACTGATAGTGTATTACCGCTGAGGAAAATAATTTTAAATCCCTTATAACACTGATTCGTGCTTATTGACAGTTTTAAATATAGTATTATATTATGCTTTCAATAAAATATAAATAAAATGAAAATATCAACTTTACTCGCGATACTTCCCCAGTAAGCAGCGGCACTCAGGCAGCCAGTAAGTCATTAATTCAAGTAACCTCATTGTATACACACAAGATATTTGATTCTTGAATCTGCAGTGATTAATATTTTGATAATATTATGATAATATTAGCGGGAGGTCTGTGGTTCGTGTCCCGCCGGGCCCGTTCTCCCTGACTGAGGTTTTTTCCAGGTTTTCCTCAGTCCTTATAAATGGCAAATGCCGGGGAGGTACCCTAAACTTAGGCCTGAAACGTTTCCTTTCTTAAAAAATCCTTTCCCAATATATCATTTCATATCATGTATCATCAGTGTTCACCGCCTGTGGTGCCCCAGTAGTAAAAACGGTCGTTAAACACTACTCAAAAAAAAAAAAAAAAAAAAAAACGAAATGAATAGGGAGGGGGAAGTTGTGTAAAGGAACCAGCATCACCTAAACGACCAGGGAAAATTACGAACAAGGTCAAGATGACCGGCACTGAGTCCCAAGCATTCTCCCCTGCTGCAATTGCTCAATTCCAGCATCAGGAGTTCTGACTTCGGCATGACTCATGACTGTCAGAAATAACACCGTTGATCTGAGTTTCCCCTCAAAACTTTGTTGTCCCTGTTGCATTTTAACACAATTTTGCCGTTAGAGTAGATAAATATTTTTGATTAAATGCCAACTAGAACTAATATAATAATTTCATCCTCTGAAAGAGTTCTCAATTATAGTTATGGATCTGCAATTTGGCTCGCTTCGTGATCTACTCCTACTTTTGTTAGCAACTAATACCTTAGCTAAATATCTCCTGCAGAGTTTTACTTATATAAGTACTTTGTTGTTATATGCTGCGGCACATGCGGAAGTAATTAACCTTATTTTTTGTCTACTAAACTTCATTCTTATAGCGCATGTACATAGAAGGCGCTGTTCTCCCTACAGTTACGTGTAAGCAGGCACACAAACAAAGTTGATATAGTTAGATAGCTGCTGCTCTGCGATAAAAGTCGCAAAGGTCAGTCAGTGTTGCAAGTCTTCCGCATAGTCCTTGGAACTGGTAATGAGATCAAGCTCTTCAGGATCTGAGCCGACAAAGTGACTGTTGTCCTGTTTATGTGCTAGCAAGAACTTTAATTTCGTGAGCGAGCTTTGCGAATTCCAGACCTTAAATGTTGGAATGACATTCATTCCTGATACCCAGATACTAGTATAAAAGGGTGTTTTATACGCAGTTATTGTACGCATAGTTTTTCTCTCTCTCCTGTCTTACGCTGATAACCTAAGATGTTAAAGAGCGTCCTTTAATAAACAAACAAATCTCTCTCCTGTACATTGCTACAGGATAATGCAGTTTTTCAACTTAATGGTATCGGTGCAGTTTTGCCCTAACATTTCATCACGGATTTATGACACGTTTGCTCTTTTGTTTAATATTCGCACGATTCTGCATGTTATTTTAAAATAATTGACTTAAGACCTAGAGGCCTGCATCCATTTGGCGCACATCGTATCAGTTTGACACAAACTGAAACAAGTAGCCTAGGTGACTTTAGACGCAGTACACTCCACGCTTATTTACATTATATATAATCAACTTAATTCATGATTCTGAAGGTGTATGCCAATGGCAAGGCATATAAAAGTATTATTATATGATTTAATTTTCTCTAGGGATTTGTGTTATTCTTTTATTATAATGTAAAATATTTAATAACATTAAAACATTCTTATAATATTATAATTGTTAATACATTTTACATTATCCTGTCCTATTTTATTTTTAATTACATTCCGTTTGTAATTAATTACGTAAAATCATAAAGTGTGTAACTTAAAATTATCTATTAAGATATTATAAATTATTAGACAAAAACTGTTTTACAACAATATGATATGTAGGTTTCGAGATTGTTCCATGAAGACCGCACTAGATTCTACCTAACTCGCTCTGTTCCCATAATCCTGAAAAAAACGATCATTAGCACTCATTTCATCTCAAATCAAGATATGATTGATTGGATGGAAAGGGCAAGTAATCTGCAATTTTATATATATTTATATATTTTTTCTCCCCACTTGAGCAATATATATTTTAACGGAAATAGAAATTAAAATTTGCAACAATACCTATTTCATATTATTTACAAGTAACTGCCATAAATTCTTGTTGTTGCAAGGGTCGGGAAATCATATTAGTAATATTCTATAAGGCCGTCTTATTTAGTTAACATTTAATACAAATATAATTTCGTTTTTGGTGTTAAATGGGTTCTCAATATTATTGTTACCTTGATATCCTTGTTGCTCAAGAGGGATTTATATCGAATAATACCACTGTACATGAACTCAATAGTTTTTCGATACTTTATTAATACGAAAAGTTTGAACTATTATTATTATTATTATTATTATTATTATTATTATTACTATCGTCATCGTCACTAAAAGCAGAACTTTTATAGTGGTTGCAAGATATATGTGTCTCATTCATAAGCTTCTAAGCAAGTAGCAGTTATCAAGAATTGGGTGCATTTCTAAGCCCGATCGCCGTGTACATAATAAAGATGGCCCCCTTCCTTATATTTCTGCAGATGACCTGGTGATAGTACCGGGTAATAAAGCATGCTGAATTGCAGATTGAAGTAGAACTTTCGAGCATACTATTGTATTACTGTCTATCATGTTTTTCACTTTTCGCAAAAATCATGTTCGGCCTTTAACATAACCTCACTTCTGTGTCTGCTCAATAATAAAAGAACTTGTTAATCATATCATGTGATCTGTTAAATTGTCTAAAAACTAGCTTATTGTAACAATACTGACATCAGCATCTTTAGAATGAAAACTGATTTTACATTACTACCTACTAGATATTTTCAAGCCAATTGTTATTTTGATATGAAATGAAGTGAAGTTAAGTGAAGCGAAGTGAAATGAAATAATAAATTGAAGAAATTGTATTTTATTTAATAAAAATATTAAATTGTCCAATGTCAAATTAATGAGTACAGAGTTTCTAAAAAATTTGTTATTAATTCATATCTAGTAAAAATGCACACTAATGCTAATTAAATTAATTAAGATTATAAAGTGCTCCTCTAAACCAAACCTCTATAAAATATTATAGGAAAAACTACAGGAATATAATTTGTAGTTTCCTAGAGTACACTAAGTTCTTGTAGGCTACATCTTTACACATTATTGAAAACAATATAAGAATATAAAATGCTCCTCAGTCTGATTAATACGATTTAAACCTCTCTATAGGAAAACAGGACTAATTATAAACAAAATAAATATAGATACTAACAATGGATTAAAACAGGGATATGATTTATCACTGGTTTTATTTAACCTGTGTCTAAATAATAACAAAATTGAAATGTGGAGAAAAACGAACAACTCAAAAAGAATAACAATAAATGATATTTTAAAAACAATATTGTTTGCAGTCAAATAATATCAGAAGACAGTGAAACAGGTAATCAAAATTCGCAACAACTTTAAACGCAACAGGGAAAGAGTAAAATATCCAAATATCGTGTAAAACAAAACTCATGGCTTAAGAATAAATCCGAATTAAAATATTAACCGACGGAGATATTATTGAACAAGTATCAGCATTCACACACTTAGGATTAAAATATATCTGGAATGCCTAAGCAAACGAAGAAAATATGGAAACAAGTAATAAAAAACAAGGAAAGAGACAAAACAACGCATGCACAAGCATATTATATCAAAAACTGATTTAAACTATGCTTGTAAATATGGGTGCTGAGAAGCAGAAATAAGACAAGATTGGGGGCAACCAAAATGAACATTACATCAGGTGAGTTTCCTTAAACATTCGCTTCACAATAATTGGATTTTTTTTTTCTGCTAACCGCACAGACATTGGGATTTTCCTGCGCTGAAACTGTTTTGAAAGCAACTGCAACATCGCTTCTAGTGGCAAAAGCAGTACAGTGAACGTATCGGTATAGAACATTTATTGAATGAAGTCTACTTGAAACAAAAAAAGTTCATATCGGTAAAATATTATAGTTACCTGAAATAAGAGTTAATATTTATAGGAATCCTGTCCTTTTAAAAAGATAATTATTATGTGGGAAATTATAGATATTTGTTTTTAGCAGCCTAGGTGTTTTGTTCAGAAACGCAGAGAAAATATATGGAAAAAAAAATTATTCTTTAAACTTTATGGCCAACTGCTACAAAGCACGGGCTAATTATATGCTTATTAATAAGAATTTAAGAGCTCATAAAACGTGTTAGTTTTCTCGCTAAAACTCTAGCTGGACATGGTTAATTTGAAGTGCTTTCTCTTCCTCACTTCCAGAGTCATGTTTGTACAGCTGTTTCCACCTGTTTTCGGGTAGGAGTCTTCCTCGAACATCAGGCATCTAACAGACGCACCTCAAAGTAAACTTCTTGAGCAAATTCCGTCTGTTCCCACGTCTTCAAGAAATTATCCTTACGTCTGCTTTAAGACGTTTTATTTTTTCTTCCTCTTCTTATCGAAATGTAACACGTTACTGTGTAAATTCACAAGAGCGTTCTATGTGTATAAGGAACACTTATTTTACTGATAAACCCCAAGGTTTGATAGATGGAATTCCACACCCGCGCCTCCTTCTTGCAAGATATCTTCAGTTTCTTGGTTGACATAGTAAAGCTAACATTGCACAAGTGTATAAATGCGCACATCGCTTGCCCTCTCTGCTGTATTTATTATAACACGGCGAAATATCGAATTAACTATGCATTTTCACTTATTAACTGTAGATACCAAAACGAGAAGGTTATTTGGTTTCTTTAAGACGTCTCATTCCTAATAGCGTTCAGATTATTTTATGCAACTATTATATAAAAGTGAATATTTTAAGGAATTTATCTATTTCACAATTAAATTACATAATACTAGGACATTCAAAAAATAATTGCAACATAGGGACTGTTTTACACTAAATTTATACAGGTTACTCTTGGAATAATGCTTCCCTGCCACGTCAACCATCCATTGCCAAATGCATGGAAGACTGCGCACTCAATCTGCAGCATCATTTACGGACATCTCTCTCTGGTCGATCTAAAGCTCTTTGATTGAAAGTGAAAACCGCAGTAGCTCTATGAGCTTCCAAGTAATTACAGCAATAAGTGAATTTGCTCATATGCGATTAAGTTCAGTAAGCACCAAAATTATGTCTTCATAATCATAACACCCAATTATCATTATCTTCAAGGAAGGGTATACCAGCGTGTGGTCTATGTTTACCTTGCCTAATTGCTTCTTCTTCTTCTTCTTCTTCTTCTTCTTCTTCTTCTTCTTCTTCTTCTTCTGTGCTGTCAGAAAGTATGCTCACTTTTGTATATGAGTTAATTACAAAATTTTCAATATTTTAAACAATATTTTATTATATAAAACTATTAAAACATCATGCTGACATAAAATAAAAATTTAAATGAATTTGATGTAATGTCTCCGTGAATAAAAAACTTGTTGAAACCATGTAATTATTTAACTCATCAAAATTTACCTTTAATATTGAAGAGTTAGGATGTATTTTACATAAAAATGAAAAAAGCACAATAAATAATGTACTCATATTTTTATTTCTACAGAATTTCAACTTCTTTTTTGTTCCAGTTTACGATTACCAATTGTTTAAAGTTTTCCATCGTAAGCCGCCTCCTATTACTTCCTAAGATATCCTTACTGTGGGAAAAACTTGCGTGTTGGTTACCATCAATGTTAACAGCTTTCAAAACTGACTCGATGGCATATATTATTCAGAAATATTGTATTTTCAATTCAAATATAAATATAAAATAATTAAAATAAAAGTATATGTATACATGTAAAACAAGCAAATATGGAGCATAACATGCTAATTTTAAAATATTATGCTTATTAATAAAAAGGTAAAATATGGGACATGTTTATGTGAATATTAGGGAATTTTTCAATGCATAGATGCCTACATATTAAAGGGATTATTAAAGCATAAACTTCCTGCTCTTATTGATGATACATGAGATGAAATGATAAACTTGGATTTTTTTAAAGGAAGGCAGCGTTCCAGGCGTAAGTTTAGCATTACCTCCCCGAAATTTAACATTTATAAGGACAAAGGAAACAGAAAAATCTCAGTCAAGGAGAACGATCCAGGTGGGAATCGAATCCATCTCCCCCTCACGAGTCCGCGCCTTAACGACCTCGACCACCCGTGACGATTATAGTGCGGAATGGTGGTAGCACTTCTCTCCCATAAGCCTCTTGTAAGGTCCCAAGGCACTGAGTTGCATATTTTCCTCTTGCAGGTTCGATTTTTATGAATCACTTTGTTTCATATCTACTGAACATCTCTAGGGCGGTATTACTTACTACAAATCACCGTATTTACAAAATATGGTTACTTTGAGACTCTACAGATGTATGAAACAATTCCTGCCTTATAGTATAATAACAATGTTAACGGCTAGGAGCATCTATTTATTGCATTGTTGCCATTACTTTTCGAGTGACCTAGAATATGATTGCTATTACGCCTAAAATGCCTAAAACCGTTAGAAGCCAAGAATTATCATGTTTCACGCTTTCAAAATGTTTATTCAACAGATTTATGCGTATGTAATAAACACTTATTGCGTCATTAATAATGAAACGTAATATTGTAAATTTATATTTAAATTACAGGATTATCCGTTTGGGTATGGATAAAATGAAAACACTGTAAAACATTTACTTCTGAACTTTATATTTTCAAACTTTGTGAATATACAACATTCAAAGTTGGGAGATTTCTCTGGATGCTACATGGCCCGCACTCTGTAATTCAGCCCACGCTCCATACAGTTTACTGCGGCTCACTTCGCACGTTAACTTTTGGACTTGATCTTTCAAGCTCGTAAGAAACATGTGGATTTTCCCTTGTTCAAATAATGCAGTTGTGACTGTTTACTCTCCCGCTGACATGTCTGTAAACAGTCATTTGTTTAAGAAGTCGTCATCATCTTCAATCCGTTGGCACATCATAGGTGCAAAATTAAACGAGCCTTATGATCCTCGTTGCTTAAGGCGACGTTCCTATTGTAAGTGATAAGGGTACTTTCGTCGAAAAGTTTAGCACTCTTAAATTCAGTTTACCAAAGTACGCATTGCACTCGCTGTTCATTTGTAGCTCCATTTCAATAATCCACGATTTTCATTTGTCATTATGCATTGTTGACTTTCATTTTTTCCATGCAAGGAAATTGTTATCTTTTAAGCAAAATATTACCAGCAAGAATGTCTCTTTTTATAGTAATATTTAATATTATCCATTCCCAAACGGATCACCCCTAAATTTTCTCAGCGTAAAAATATTGTTAATGAATTATTAAGCGGCCGTTTTTCATGTCTAATACTTTTTTGAAAATATGTTATTAGTCTTCACTTATTTGTTTACATTTATGGGCAATTTTTTCATTGCTTAAGAAATCCAGACGTAAATAAATTTAATGTGTGACAGATTTTTACAAATCTGTCTTTTTTGGCTATTATGTACACGAAAAAGCAATTGTTTAACTTTCTGTTATATTTTGTATAACTTAACTAAAATAAGTAGGGAAATACTAAAAACCCATAGTTTCAAATCAAATTGCTGCCTTGATATAAATACACTTGTAATCAGAGAGACATTTACATTTCAAAGTTTGTAACAAACTATTTTAAACATAATGATAAGATATTTAATTAAATTTTAATGGCTTTCTTTTTAAAACCATTTTAAGTCTGAACATGACTCCTAGAATATAAAAATTGTATGTTTGCTTTACATTAAACGACTTAATTTGAAAACTTGTCATTTTGAATATTTTCCTATTTAAAAATAGTTTATATAAGAAACGCATTAATTTAGATATTGAAGGGAAGATTGAAAATCAACTTTGGTTACATTTTAATTTTCACGCCCTCAGTCTCGACAACCACCACATTTTTACATTAAATGAAATCTACACTTTATGATACTCAAATGTTAAATAGGATTTTAACAGTATTAAAGTTGTTAGCCATATATCTTGCTTTCTATCGTTGCCTGGTAACCTGCATTGCTTATTGAAGTTAGACAATAAAAGTAAGTGCCACTGTAATAATAATAATAATAATAATAATAATAATAATAATAATAATAAATTGTATTTTCATCCTACAATTAAGTGACTTTTATTCCAAAATAAAATAATCCAGTCTGCCAGTAATGATAGAAAATAAAGAATGTTAGAAATATTACTTTAAAATATGTTAGTACTTCATACTTTCAGCAACATCAATGGTATAAATTATAATAAAAATACCTACATGCTTAGATAATGCATTGATATTTTTCAAGGATAAACTGCGCACATTTAGACAATGAAGTAATTAAATTTTTAAATTATATATTTTTGATTATATTGAAAATTGTAGTCTCAGTTATACTCATTTTATCTTTCTATTGTCTAAGGGGCATTATGTTCCAGAGATGCTCTTCTTGTTTAATTATATTCGTAGACATTTCAATGTTATTTAAAAGTATATATTCATACAGTTTATTGACTGTATCTCATCTAGCTCATATAAGGCAAATAACGCGATTAGAGTCCACGTCATAGTTGTGCTCTTCTCAAAAGTATGGTCATTAAAATCACAAACAGCTTTTGCCCTGCTTGGTAACTTTGACATTTTCTCATCTCAATACTTCTATCTAATTAACACTCAAATATAAAATCAAATTTACATTATTAAACGTAATATGACAATTTTTTTTGAGTAGTGTTTAACGCCCGTTTTTACTACTGAGGCACCACAGGCGGTGTAATATGACAATGACACTAGTTATTAAACATATAAAATAAATAGAGAAACAAATTATACTAATATCATAATTCTATCAGAAATTCGAATTCGATAAGACATTATCAGATAAATAAAAAGAAGAAACTATTATTTCTTATCAATAACGAGGCGGTACTTAAATACTGCTTCATTGTGCTCACAATATGTTTAGTCATTTGCCTCGCGTCACGTTAACAGACGATGTTAATCTCGATATGCGGTTTGACTTGCTATGGCTGATTCACTTTGAGAATGATATATCACGTGGAAGAAATTCCCATCTCCACCGCTGTACTGTCGTCTGTGTGAGCTGTTATGGAGAATACTGACGCTGTTCAGAAGTTCTGGCACGAATGAACGCTATTTTCACATATGTACGTTGTTCACTCTGCGTTACCTCCATTTCTGACTATAGTCGCTTACCATTCGAATTCGGGGCGAGCTGAGACACACAGTTCTGCCCACATACACCATCTGGTGGCTTCATTCAAAAGTATATTTTATGTATTTTCAATCGTATATTAGATTTTTCGTGTTGCCCCTCGTTCACGAGAAAAAAAAATAGTTGCCATGACTTATGACTTATCCCTTGTATATAATTTAATAGTGTGCTTATTATTGTAATTTAATTTGCCCAAATATTTTATTTTAAATGCAATAAAAGCTACTTTCGAAATTTCGCTCTTGTTAACTACATTTACCTTGTTTATAAAATATAAATAATACCTACTCTTGACTAGGCCATTTTGGGTACGGTTACCTTAGGTAATTTCTTCTCACTACCGTCCAAGTCTTCTTCCAATAATAATGAATAATCAGAACTTTGTTATTAGGAATACTGTTAAAAAGTATATATTAGAAACATTTCTTTACGAAATAAGATTTTTCGAAAAATAATTTATAAAGAATGATCGTTAGAAAAAGTGAAGTTTAGGAATCGGGGTTTAGGAAAAACGATGGCGAACGCTCTTATAGAATTACAGTTTAAGTAACTTTCGATTCGTGATCCCTGATTTCAGCTAAGTAATAAATTATGCTACAAGTTTTTGTTATCCTACTTCATTTCTAGTAAGCCAGCACTAATACACAACAGCAAGAAAGTGTTACGTTACAAAAAATGTCTACATAGCATATGAACGTATAGCATGAAGCAAAAGAAAGTAAAAAGATATTTAAAAGTGCTGAAGATGTGTAAAACTTCTGCATTTTAAACCTATATGCTATAAACCTATGCTATAAAAGTAACGTTCATTTACCATGTGCGTTGATTTAAGCGGCATTTTCCCAGCAGTTTATATCGAGTCATATGTGTGTATGCACTGCAGTTAAGGCAACGAGAAAACGCATATATAAAAAGCTGAGCATGGACATGATCATAAAAGAGAAAAATCATGCAGTCTCCGGAGCAATGCGGAAAAAAATAAAAAACGTTTCACAAGGTCGGCGCCGTTAACGTCCGAATGTCGACCGAAGCCACCCAGGGGTTTACATATGTGTTATACAGAGTCGGTCGTTGCTCCCGTCAAGGGCTTCCTCGTTATATGTCCTCCCGCCTGCCCTCGTCCTCTTTCTCTCTCTAGTGTCATTCCTTCTTCACCTCTGCCCTCCACGCACCTGTTCCGGAGCATCCGCAGTTTGCGAGTTGCTCCACTCAAATTTATCCTCGCAAATTTCTCACGCACAGCATTCAAAGGAATGTTGTTTCTTCCTTACCAACATCCTTATTGTTCAACAGACTAGAACTCCATGTCCACAGGGCTTCGGTTGCAACTCCGGTAGACGCAAGTTTTTTGAACCAGTTTTCCGGGCAGTTTATGTCAGCCAATGCCATTTTCTGGACTCCTGTGGATAAAATTAATTATTAATCTCCTTTCTCTATACTTGCCGGATAGCCGGTTCTTTTTAGTAATATGCATTGTTTTAGATTCTTTCAGCGTATTATTTTCATCAATACTGAACTTAATCCCGCTAATAGAGTAGCACCAAACGCTAATAAATGGTTCTGTACATTCTGAAAAAAGGAAATAATTTAATCGGCATCTTTATGACATTTTTAAATTATGAGCAATAGTGTAACCGAGTGGATATAGAAAGAGGAAACCTCACAAATGCAATCAAAATAGCTAAAAAGATGTAAAAAATAATCATAATAAAGTAATGGAAAGATTTTAAATAAACGAAGGCTTAACATATGTTTGTGGATTATTCTCATTATTATTCATAATATATTTACGACGGTAAGTCATTAAGTAAGTTAGAAATTGATATGGAGACCAAATGTTTGAATGAGACACCTGAGTCTATTACCACTAGATGACAGCATTAGACCGGTAGCCATTGGTGACATTCGACACAAACACACATGTTTATAATGCAAAAAAGTATTACTAATTGGCCTCTGATTGAGTATATAACTCTCGAGCAGCGCACCGTTGTGCGATTTTTCAATCCAAATGGTACGGAACCAAAGAATATTCATAAGGAAATACTCCCATCTACGGTGAGAAGTGCTCATTATGTCAAGCTGTTTGCAATTGGAGGAAGATGTTCTCTGAAGAGCGGACACTGTTGAAGAACACTGCATCGGTCGGCCAACGAAGATTTTCACAGAGGTGAATTTACGAGCTGAAGACTTAATCCGAGCAAACAGAAGGATAACTATGGGTTTCGAACATACCTTATTTGGTTTTCCTTTCCCCTCTCCTCTGGCATTCGTTCATTATCTGGCTCGCCGTTGTCTTGGCAATATTCACGCTAGAGATTGGTTCACCGTTGTCTTGTCTATATTCACACTGGAGACTGGTTCACCGGGTCAGTGTTTCCTGGGCCACCCAGTATAACAACTTCTATTTTTTGCATTGTTTGAGAGGGTACTATTTAATTTTCAAATCTGGATTATTCTATTAATTTGAAGGTTTGCTTACTACAATCTCGCTTCCGCTACTTTCCCAAAACTCTTAATGTTTTTAGTAAAGAGTAAGAGGAAAGATTTCACTAAAATATTAAGAATATAAAAGCATGCACCATGGTAAACGGAAAATATGAATGAAGTATTGCACAGAGAACAGGCGCATGCTGTTTAAACACCAAACAATTTTGCGTGAAAATGAAATAGGTAGTATTAGAAATTGAAATAGAAATTACATGTTGAGAATATTCTCCTGCATATAAAAATGCATTTACATCAGAATATCTACTAATAGGTATCAACATTTCTAAGCACTAAAACCAAAATGAAGAGGAATTAAGTTATGTTAGAATTTAACTATAGACATCAGGTGGATCACGAGTTACAAAACAAACCCTCCCTTTACACCTGTTAGTCATAGTTCTTGTTTATCAGCTGAGCGATGGTTTATAGACTGTATTTTAGTGTAACTAATTTGAAGTTAAGTGCTTAAGGATTCTATTTCTTACTTATTAGTATAACCTTTATCCCATTCGTCCCCGTCAACTTTATGATCAATCATTTTGTTATAGGAAAAAATTAGGTTAGTATTGAAAATCAATATATCGAAGTAGGTATATATAATTAAAATGTTAAAAATTGCTTATAAAGACTTTAATTTATACTATTCTTAAGTTAAGTTAAATTAACATTCAAGTTACTAAATACTGCAATATTACATTGTGTGCATTTAAGTGCATTTTTAAGGTAACATAGTTAATTTGCATTTGGTGTCTGTCATGCGATTATTCTACTTCGAAGTGCCTTTATTCCATTATGGATCTTCACTGTATCCTCTTAACTCGTGCCACCTGAAAGTATTTTTCTTATACGAATATTAAAAAATATGATAATAATGAAATAATAATAATAATAACAATAATAGTGATAATATAGATCAGTAATAGAAAGATTTTTAAGAAAATTAGCTCTTATGTCTCTGATATTATTACTGTTTAACTTTTTTTATTTGAAGGGAAAGGTGAGTATATCTATAACTGGTGTTCTTTATGGAGAAAAAATAAGATATTAGTAACATTAGAATTATACAGAGGGTTATTTTAGAACTGCGTCCGCAACTGATTCGTGGTTGGACAAATTACTTTTGCACTTCTTTGATTAATAATAGTATTCACACAACATTAGTTTTATTTCATAATGAATATCCTCTTTACAAGGATTGTGCCAGTCTGTAGTAATATATTTCTGACATTTTTTTTAAAATAAAATTTGCATTTACTTATAACAGCTGCTTCCGTAAATCTTCCACAATCCTTGATGCTTTAATGATTATGGTTATTTCTGTATACTATATTCTTTCTCTGTCTAGTGATTACATTTCAGTACAATACAATACAGTAAACTTTACCTCATTAACAAAAAGTAATGAAGACATGGGCCCCGTGTCGTACATTTACAGCACGATAAAGAACATCAAGCCAGAAAGAAGAGGCCTCTGAGCAAAATTTACCGGCCGTTTCACGCCCTGAATTGAATGGGACGCCGATGACTTGAGATGTTAAAGAGCTTCCATAAATAAATCAATAAAAAATCACCTTTAGCTTTAAAGTCATTCAAAACGGTTATGTTGATGTTTCAAAGGATGGTTCATAATATCTTACATGAAAAAATCTGTGATTTAAATCCCTGTAGACCTTGACTAAGCTTGAGCCTTATTTTCTGATTCAGAATAATTAATCGACGTTTTGTGATAGTTTAACTGCAGTCGAGAAGTATATTAGCGAAGTTTACTGCCCTCAAGTGCATAATGAGATTATTTTCTTCCCTTGTACAACTAATTAGGGAAGCACTCATGATTAAATATTGTGAAAGTTTCTTAAATAAATCTTTCCATCGTATTCTAATGTAAACATTTTGTGATAATTAAATAGTAAAATTTGTTGCTGGAATGTTACGAATTTTATTATATTGTATACTAGCCTAAATCAAATTTAAGTTCTATATGCAACATGTTCGTCTTATTTTCCGAGAACGTTTATATTCAGGAAAGACAAAAAAATAATTTTGCCTGAAAACTGCAAACATTGAGAGGAGCACACAACCAATTAAGTACCACGCTCTGTCAAATCTCTCTCTTGTTCTCTGACGCTTCTAGGCTTTAAGATGGACACTGCTAAAGTTCATATAGATGCAGGTGAGTGATGAGATAGTATAATTCATCCTAGAGCGAGAGAGACAAATGACAATGCAGGAGCGGGAGACCATGGCAGTGATGAAGATGCCCGAGGTCAGAGAAATCGCTTCGTTAGCCTACTTGCAAGTGACTTAATGATAACGTTCCGGCTACCATAGCCGACAGAGGAATGTTCTTTGCGGAGCTGCTTATAATCATTATCATTATGACTCTTTGCGGCAAGGAAGACGGGGAACTGCTGGAGGAGTTAAAATAATAAAACGAAACGCAGAAGGACCCAGTGGCGTGCAGACAGAATAGAAGCAATTTACCAAAACTCAAGAGCATTAAATAAGAAGGAAGATAAGTTTCTAACTTATTTCATTGGCATCTACTGATTACCTCAAAGCATTCAGACTTGCACTTGTACAGAATGTACTGCTTAAAACAACAATAAAAGAAAGCTGCAGGGATTCAGAAATGATGAGTGAAATTATTTAACGGTGTCACAAATGAATACGCATATCCTCTTTTTCCAGGTGAGAAGTTCAGAGGAAAGTTCTCCCATAAAACTTGTTATAATCAGAACAGAACCTAGCACTGCGTTGCTTAAAGAACTTCAGCTGGCAGTAGAAGTTGCAAATAAGTTTAAACATTTATCGTAAATTAAAACATCTGCAGAAGAAATAAGGCATAATGGAAATAACATTTCTGCCTAAAGGTAGCCAAACTAATTGGACTGTTGCTATTTTGGTTTAAGAGACCAATACTTATTTTTCAGTCATCTGGTGATAGTCTATATATTTTTTGAATTCAAGACAGGAAAGAACCAAAGGATGTTCTTTCTATTACAATTGGTATGAAACTGTGATTTGCCCCACAGATTTCAGAACATTGTCCATAAAAAATCATTGAAACTATAATTTAATAGTTTAAAATTAATGCAAAGATTTTAGACTTTAAAAGGATTATCAGTACATTTTTTTTTAAAAAAAACTTCATCTGAATGCAACACGAGTGATGAAACAAGGCTAATATAAATGCATATAGCATTAAGGAAAGCGCAACTTAAATGTTTACAAGGTTAAGACAAAATGAAAAAAAGCACAATAAGAATATATGTAAAAAATTAATAAACACATAAAATATATATAAGGAAGTGAATAAAACAAAATGTAATGTTACGTATTCCAAAATTTTGTTGCACCAGTGTTCTAGATGTGAAAAATATAATATTTGTTCGTATTATATTTTTCCTATGGGAGCCTGTATTTAATAGTAATATAACTATCACTCCCGATTACAATCAAATGATAACGTTAGGCATCTAGTTATATGAAATGAATGCAAATATAACATATGAAGTAAAAGAAAAAGACAAACGACGCGCAGACATAGGTAAGGGTTGGAAATATTTTCTTTGCAATACGAATGAGTGGAGATAGGTACTTGCTGTAATGGAACCCAGGCTCACGGCTGGCCCTTTGTGCCTACGTCCTTAACGAATTTACCTTCGGAAGGCAGAGTTCAAATGAGGGAGACACCGGGTGGCCAGGATCTAAGGCGATTGCTGCGTGGACGCAGATGGGATCCCTAACATATTTCTAGATTCTAGATAAAACACCCCTACGACGGTGGAGGACCGCCCTTCCCCGAGTTGCCGAGCTCAACGGTAGGCCCACTTCCATTCCAGATTTCGGAAATACACCTCTTCCTGATATTTTCGATCCTGTAACAGACCAACGGAATGAAATGATATGAAATGGCAGCGCGGAATGTAAATATCCGTACCAGCATTCGCATAAGTGACCAGGAGAGACTGCGGAATAGCACAAGGCTCAACCCAATTTGAAAACGGGACCTCCCAATTGCGACTCTGAATCATTATTGCCAAAGACATCCGATTTGATTTTCTTTGTAATAAGTCAACATAATATTTTAAAATATCTAGATCCTTTTGAGTCTGCCTGGAAAATTTAAATGTTCCAAAGATGGCAATGCAATTTGATAGTTATAGCAGAAAAATATACATCATGGTAAAAAGAAGAACAAAAATAATCATTTGATCGCAAAGTAAATATCAGGCTATTCACTTAGATGAAAGCGTTTCTGTTTGTTTAAACAATCGCATCTGTTTACAACATACAACTTTAATGTTAGCATGGTATAATTGCATTGCAATCAAATCACATGATCTCGATTACTCCTGCCTATCAGGACTTACTTTACTTTCAAATCTTATGCTTACAAGTGTATTACTTAATATAAAAATAACCCGTTTATTATTTCGTCTTTAAAATGTCTTTCAAATACATATAAGTTGACACGAGATCACAACTTTATCCCAAATTGCGTGAATGGCCTGTAAAAATTCTTCTTTGTATTTTATAACTCATTGAATATTTACATGAAAAATATTGACACATTTAGGAAATTCAGCAAGTAAAATAAAAGCAACATTGCAATTTGGTGACAATGAAAATGTTGTACTATTTTAAACAAATTTTGCGTAGTTTTTTAAGTTAATTTCAAATATGAGCACATTTTTTTTTCAGAATGCAACTTATATAAGAGAAAATTATATTAAATATTTAGTTTGGCTGAACTTTACATGTAAAGATTACTTTACCTGTAAAAGTCTGTGACAATTGATTATTGACTTTGCAGTCTGATATTCTTTGCCTTGAACTTAAAAATGGGGACTTTATTTATAGCTCTTACATTTTGTTATAAGACTAGGAATAATAAATTGATATGAAGTGTATTATATATTTATATGCAATCCCACAATTCTCATTTGTTGGAGTTACAAGGGCAAGCAGTTACAAACTCTAAAGTGGACGCAGGAAAAGTTAAATGATGTGACTGCAAGCCGATTCACGGAGCAGGTTTGACCCCAAAAAATATTGTATCCTTTAACATGCTGTGACCCAATGTCAATAAAGTGCCGAGATTTATAGAGTGGACGTTGAGACGGTGCTTGCATGCTAATGACTGTAACATCGTCATTCTGTGAATAGAAGACCATGAAGGAGTTATTGCATTGCAGATTACGGTACAAACATATTCCTAATGTGATAATGAGTTGCAAGTTC
Source organism: Metallyticus violacea (assembly GCA_030762175.1). Classification (NCBI taxonomy): domain Eukaryota; kingdom Metazoa; phylum Arthropoda; class Insecta; order Mantodea; family Metallyticidae; genus Metallyticus; species Metallyticus violacea. The sequence goes on from CM060840.1 coordinate 32,277,046, forward strand.
TCTTCTCCACTCCTCTTTCCCCCTTTTCCTCTTTTCCATTCACCACTTCACTAATTTAAACATTAAAGCTGCATAAAAACATTTTATTTTCAATTTATTATGTGCAATCTATTCTGTGTGCCTGCATGTATCGCTGATATGTAATAGTTTGACATTATTACTTCCAATTCTAGCAAACACTACTTTCCTATTTGCACATTAAACAATTTACCACGTCTCTAGCCCATGTATGTATATTAGCAACATAAATCTTTGTAAAACTTTAGATAAATGTTCCATTTCACCACACACAGTAAAAATGTACATTATATAACTTACTTATAATTTGTTAACAAACTCCGTTGATTTTTTTTAATGGTGTTTAACGCCCGTTTTTACTGCTGAGGCACCACAGGTGGTGAACATTGATGATATGTGATATGAAATGATTAATTGGAAAAGGAATATTTTTATTTTAGGAAGGAAACGTTCCAGGCCTAAGTTTAGGGTACCTCCCCGGCATTTGCCAATTATGAGGACTGAGGAAAACTGAAAAAAAAACCTCAGGCAGGGAGGATAGTCCTGGCGGGATTCGAATCCCAGACCTCCCGCTCACGAGTCCGCGCCTTAACGACCTCGGCCACCTTGGCGATAAACTCTGTTGATGATATGAGTTTTCAGGCAGGTGACAAATTGTAAATTTGTTTATGACAGGTATGTGTCCCCTTTATCAAGTCTTATATTCATTTATGATATTAGAATGCAATTCTAAAGTTGCAAGGTATTAAGACTTAGACGAATTTCTATTTTTAGCTTTGAAGAATAAATAAATAATTCAAAACAATAATACAGTAGTATTTACACAAATTAATTTCAAACAAATAAGAAGCATAAGTAAAGCTAAACAAAATTTAATAAGAATTTTCATTAAAATATATTTTTTCAGATTATACAATATTTTAAGTAAATAGTGTTCAATCAGACATCATCCTTCGTAACTAACAGCAAATGCTTTACCCTTTTACTAGTCTGTGATATGCCAGAGTTACTGCAGGCCAAACATCTTTGTCCGCACAGCTTGTTTAGGTTTTCTATGCGTACTGCAGTGAATCACCGGGCATATTCATTATAGTAAAATGTCATTTATCCTAACGTCATAATTTTCGAATTTAAATAGCTTAGTTTTTAAATATACAATAGACAATTTTTTTCTCACACTCCTAAAACAGCAGAAAACTTCCAGCTGAAAAGAGTAACAGTAACAGACTGCAAGACTTAGTCTAAATTGACGCTGGCTCAATCGGTAACGCTGAACTCGCTTTCGGGAAAAATCCCCTCTGACCATTCTGATCTTGGTTTGTTTGTTTTTAATTTGTGGTTTCCCCTGGTCGCTTAGGCCAATGCTGAGACTGATCTTTATATTCTACGAATTTTCCGCTCTTCCATTTCATATCATTTCATTTGATGCTGCTACAATGTCGAAAGTGTTAAGGCGAGGTGGGCTGGCGCGAGGTGTTGGTAGCTTGAGCTTGAGAAAGATTTCTGCCCTGACGTCTGATACAAAGCGGATCTGATGGGCTCGAACTCCTTGGGGGAGAGGCCTGCACTGGCATCGAGGACTTCTATCTGAAAACATATTAGGGAATCTACCTTCCTCATCTCATCCCTTCCCCATTGATGGCTTAGGTACAAACTACCAGCCATGAGCAAGGGTGAAGCAACCGAAGTATTTTCCTCGCCCCAAACAATCAATTCCAATCCAATACTGTCAATAATCTCACTTCAGTAAGGCTGGTCAATAGTGTTACATCGCTTCACTAGGGTTATCATATGTCAGTATTTTCGATTTTTATAACAAAAATAGCATACATTTTTGAAAATCCTGTAATTTGTATGCATTTCCATATAAATGAATAATTTACTTATTTTTGTTTCATACGAATGAATGACAATATAAATGTTTTTCTATGTTCAGTGATGGAAACATTGCGTGTATGAAGAGCGTAGACGATGGTTCGAAGTTCTAATTTTCCAGATGTAACGCCATTCCGGCGATATCTAGTAATGAGGTATACAAATTGGTGACAATAAAAATGTTTTGATCAGTTTTTCCAATTTGAAGAAATTTGTCACTTCAGGTAATGGAAAAGTCAAGACAAGCCAATTAAAATGATGCAACTATATTAAATTTTGCGAAAATGAAAAAGTGTATGCAGAAATTTTGATGTTAGCTCAATTTATTTTTGCAGCATCGCCCCTTTTGCAGTGTTGAGGGGCTCTTTTGTCTAATACGAGAAGGAAAGAAATGAACTTACAATCAATTTAATAAAAAGACTGGCTTTAATACAATTTAATATCAGATATTTTACATACAAACATGCCTAACTATTTGTATAGTAACAAGGGTTTATTAAAATAAACTCTGTCATCATTATCTTCATCATCATCATCGTCATCATGTCGCTCCTGGTGGTGTAGTGGTAACCATGCTTCCCTTCTAAACCTAAGGTCGCGGTTCGAACCCGGCCAGGATCGATGCATTTTTTGGGCGTAAAAATCCTAGTAATGGCTTCCTTCGGAAGGGAAGTAAAGTCGTGGGTTCCGTGTCGTACATTTTTACGGCACAATAAAGAACCTGAAGCAGGCTCTCTGAGCAAAATTTGTCGGCCGTTTCACGCCCTGAATAGAATGAGACGCTGATGACCTGAGATGTTAAAGAGCGTCTGTAAATAAACAAAAAATTATCATCATCCTATAAAAGTATGGTTTAAACTATAAGGTCTGTTTCATCTCCTCATAACAGATGATTTTGATTGGAATTGTTTTTTCCATCTCTTTCGAGGTCGTCCAATATCCAGTCCCCTTGTAGGTTTATAGTCTTTTACTATTTTGGGTATGCGATTGGGATCCGTTCTATATACGTGTTCATGCTATTCTAACATGTATTTGTTGATTTTTATGATGCTTGTAATTCCAAGTTTTTCATGAATATCTGAATTTTGTTTATGGTCTAACACATTATATCCAGCTAATGGTCTCGTTAATCTCATTTCTGCATATTCTTTGTTTTTGGTTTGTTGTTAGAAACCAAGTTTCCGGGTCATAGATGGTATGACTAAGAATTCGTTAATTTTAAAACAGTATCTCTTCTAATTTTTCCAATAAGTATTATTTTAATTCTGCCTAAAAGCTGCTGGAGTTGGATATTTTTACATCTATAACATTTGCATAGCCATAAGTTATATTACAATCTAAATAGTTAAATTTATTTACTTGTTTCTTGATTCATTGTTGATAACGATTTTTGTTCTGAATGCAGTTTTTCCTCGAAATCCTATTACTTTTGTCTCTTTTGTTGATATTTTTAAACCCGTTGTCCAGCTATAGAGCTTAGTTTAAACATAGCTCTCTGTAATTTATCCTTTGATGTTGCAAATGCAACATGGTCATCAGCAAAAAATAGAGCGTTTAAAGGTATGTCATTTGTTATAAAATTAAAAAAAATAGTTCAGATTGCCACAAGTCATGTCTATTGGGAAATATATAGGGGATTCCAAAATAATTCATATTATGAAGTTGGTACCTGAAATGCGTTGGTGAGGGAAAGAGATTCAGCATATTCAGGTTTCAGAATATGATAACCCTAAGCTTAACAGTTCGCTCTCTCTCTCTATTTCTATATATATATATGTGTGTGTGTGTGTGTGTGTGTCTTTCACATAGCCGAGATAGTGCATCTTGCAGAGTTTATAGGATTTCTAGTGACTGCATTACTTACAAGTACACGAACAGCTGCTCTTTTTAATTTGTGTGATTTCAATAAATATAACTTAATTATTGAATTTGCTAAACTTTGTAGGACTGTTATGTCGTGTGGTCTACCGTACTTGTTAAAGTGATAGTGCTTTGTAGAGTGTGCTGTATACTGCATAAGAAATATTATCACTAAGCATTTTTTTTAAACCTGGCAAGTGATTATAATAAAGACTCTATCGTTAATACGTATTGAGAAGAAATGCTTTTGAATTGTTGGGCGTAATTGCCTGTAGATCAGTTAAATACAAAGGGCTGCCATTAGATTTGACACAGAAAATTTTAGAAAATAAATCTCTGATGGTTAAAGTTGTATTCACTAAACTAACATGGTCTGAAGAAAAATGCTAAATTTGCCGTTAAGCGTACATCAGTTGGCTTGTTTCAAATTACACGACTTTCAACTAATGGACTCTCGGTAACATGAGCGATGCATTTACAATTACGTACGTGCCTGGAGAGACTGAAGTGACAATCGGCGAGACTTCTTGTGCCGTGGTACTTGGCCATTCATCTGTCAGTGAAAGCAGAATCTGTTTCAAAAGATGGCTGTAGTTCCTTTCATTTGCGGCGACCGACAAGGGAGCAATTGACATGTCACTGTTAACTAACCAAGCGGGACACGGTCGGTTCATTAAAAGGAGTGGTAACTAGTTTGCTTCTTCCCCGCATGTGCTAGCGACATCCTTCATTGTTCCCTGGTATACTGATTACAACCGTGAATTTCAGATTGCTTGAGGCTCCCGAGTATTGCAGATGCAATTAACGCCTTAGAGAGAAAATCGTACATTTTTACAGCAGATTGTATTGATCCAAGGAAGGACAGCACAGATACTTACTTAGATATGGGTCAATTTTTGTCATTACTATAGAGGATTGATTGGACTGGGTTAATTTGTTTGGTAAGGACGAAGGAGGTACTATCAGTAGTTTAGTTCTGCTCAAGAGCTGGCCCTTTATGTCCGGATAAATGATGAAATGAGGTAGACATAGGGCGGCCAGGAGGTGAGACTAGGATATAGACGGGTTTCTTAACATTGTTTCCTAATAGAACACACGGACGTCGACACAACCACCCTTCCAAGGGTTCGTGTTCCTTCCAAGAGTTGCTATTATAGCTGATGTCGGGACAGAAACGTTTTCAAAGCGCAAGTCGCCACCACACCGCACCAGCTCATCTCGCCTAGCACTTCCGACCCTGTAACAGAACCAAGGGAATGAAATGAAACGAAATAAGGAGTTCGTAGAAAGTAAAGATCAGGGGAAACAATGATAAACTCAAGGCCGGTCGAACTGTGACTTGCTTCATCTAGTCCATTGGACGTAAGGTGTCCAAATCTATGACTTAAAATTCATTTTCACACACATTGATAGAAAAGCAACTTCCTCTTATGTCTTATGGGTAATTCTGTAAACTTTCGAGCGATTACATCTACCCACCTGTGTAACTGCGTGACATCTAGAGAGATTAGCTGTATAACATATATTCATTAGATAAATCCTCCTTTTTTATTTCATCATCTTCTATAAAAATATACGACAAAAGTTAGAGTAACATTTTAGTAAACTTATTCATTTCAAATATTGGTTTACTAAAAATATGGCTACATTTCGATTCATATAGATATTTGACCATATTGCATCTCCAGTAAAAGTATCTATTTTAATGAAGATAAGGCGCTTACACTTTCCAAAAAAATCATTATTCGGTAAATTTTCAAATAATCGTTTATAAAGTTATCCCATATTACAAATTGAGAATATACTGCACAAAATAAAAAAAAAATCATATTCTTTTTTCGGATATTATTTATTCTTTCTCAATGGAAAAGGCCCTTGAGTATGAAATATTACTTTGTTTCCTAGAGTATATATTATATTTGTCTTGTGTTTTAATTACATTATCATTTTACCTTTATAAATGGAAACAAATGTAGGCATAGTCTTGAATGCTCACAGGTCTGAACATTGTAAATTTAATTTAATTTCATTGTCACTTAATCACATAAAATTCGCAACCTTAAAATGCGTATATTTATTTTGTCATAATAACTGACCGGATATACTTTAAATTTTGGTTGTTTTAAAATGCGTGTGATTATTTTTCTACGTGAAATAAAAAAAGTATCGTCGCTTTTAATGGGGTTATAGAACACACCGGTTTGTTTTTGAGCACTTAATTATTTTAACAGGCATATTTATATACATTTATTGATATAAAATAATTAACAAAGAGAAGTTTACTACTGGAAACATATTTGAGAACTTAAAGAATTTTTAAGATATTTATTATGATGAAACTGTTAGATTGTATTTTTAAATCAATGCCATTAAACATGGTAATTTTTAGTGCTTCTGGTGAGTTTTCAAAGCGCCATTCGCAGTAAAATACTCATGTTATCCAAACCTGTGTACTACAGAGGTGGTATCGTATGAGAAACATGGAAAAGTCGTATTTTAAGTAGACTTTTTCTCTTAGAATGACACAAAATATTCCCCAGAAGTTCGTGGGAGTGTGACGCGCATAGCAGACGAGCCGGTGGCGTCAAAATTATCAAAAAGTGGCGTGACAAGTGAATTGTCACGGAGGTACCAGAGAGTCCCGTATCTCACACGACGAATTCTAAAATTTCATGATGCAGAAGACGCTAACAGGCTTGGTATTCATCGGTACGCTCTGCAGTCAAGCATCACTCACTCGTGTAACTACCTTCTCTGTGAGAAAGAAGACACAGCTTCATCCAGCTTGAGTTATTTATAGCACGTGTTTCTCTGCATAAATTCGCCATTCACTCTTTTACGAGGGTCACTAAAGGATACGCTTATAGCTGTGGAGCATTAACTGAGGTGGTTTCCGGGGTTGTTATTGCTAATGGGAGCTTCTAGGGTTAATTGCCGGTGCAGGAAGTTTATGTTTCAAGGATAAAAGAGAAGAAAGTGCTTGAGAAAAGAATCTCCTTAAAAAATACAGCACTTCTACTCAAGCTTCAAATGATTTATGAGGATATATCAAATTCGTCTATTTTTTTTTTTTTTTTTTTAATTTTACTCAGTTTGCCAATGAAAAGGCTTTGTTAGTTAATTACTCTCTGTTCATAGATGGTCTATTAAGGCTGTTCCGACCTCAGACTCAAACTAATTATCCTCGGTCGACTTCCAGTAGAGGTTAGTTTTGGAACTGTACCATCCTTCTTGCTTAGAACGCGGTCTCTTTAATTTATCCTATTTTTTAATTCATATAAAGAGAATTTATTCAGTTGTCTTAATTCTTTTATTTGGCTCGGTTCATAAAGGGCAAGTAACCTTGGGTTAATGCTTCTCTGCCACAGATTCAATTTCCATTTCATTATGCATCTTAATTCTATTTCTTTTTGCATGTCTTTCTGGGTTAGAAATGTCTTTGATGCAATTGGAATTGGAATTGACCACCCGTTCACGGAAGTCCCTAAGTGTATACCTGTTCAGTACAACATATTGGATTAAATATTTCACGATAAGCTATAAGACGTATATTCAACAGATAAAAAATTCAAAATACAATAAATAAACAGAACTAAAATAAAATAAATATAAGAAAAGTTTTTAAAATATTAATAGTGTAGGGGGGTAAACAATCGAGGAAGAAAAAAAGGAGGGAATGTCCTTTCACTGGTGCAAGAATTCGCATTTCAGATGAGCATATTTCATTTCTCTAACTTATTTTATTCACCCACGTCTCATTTTCACACATTAGACTTGGTATAAAATGGTTTTATAAAATTGAAGTGATGTATGTTCTCATTCCTTACCTTTGAATACTCACTTAATTAATGAAAATCCTTCGTTATGTGTTACAATAAGCTGTATTGGTCAAGAGAAGTGTCAGTAAGAATTGAGGAAGCAGCGGGATTAAGTATGCTATTTAAATGAATCAAGGGGTAAATTCGGCAAGATCAGATTAAAATTATGCGCTGCAATCATTCAAATTTTGCGTCGTTATACATTAAATAAGCTGGTACACATTCACTGGTTCCGCCATCGTTTTCTCATCTACTGTCTTCCTTGTGTAATTCAGCCCAAAATGAACAACTGAATTTCATTGTGCAGCGAAACTTCTCCACAAGGTTATTGTAGGCAATATCATAGAAGATTTTAATTTTCTCTATAAATTATACAGGCCTACGATGAACATTTTCCCTTATCTTTACTGTTTCTTTGTGTACTTTTGTATGCTAAAATCTAAAAATAGCATTTAAAATTTCCAATCATTTATAGATTTTCCACAAAATAACTTGCATATCTCTATACAACTCTATAGAGTGGCATATGCTATTGGGTCAACAGGGGGTATACTAAATTGTCATTCTTTTTCTATGAATAACCAGTAATTGTGAACATTTACCACATTTCTGATAATAGCATATATAATTATTTTCAAACGCTTTGCCGTTATTGATAGTTATTGTCACTGCCTTCTAAATACTTACGAATGATATAGAAAAGAATTCCGACAGTTTGAAAGAGATAATATATGCACAATTCTACACTGAGAGATGGGTTGACTGGGTAAATTCAGTACAATGGTCAACTATACCTTTATGAATGTAATACATTGCTAAGACAAATAAGCTGCAAGCTAGGAAATAGAAAGTTTCGTGGTATTCACCAACAGGATGGTGCTTCACCCCTCTTCCATCACAATGTTCGCAAAATTTTAAACAGGAGATTGAGAACCCAATGAATCGGCCGTGATGGAAGCGATGACCAGCAATTCCTATTATGGCCTCCACGCTCCACAGATACAGCCAGGGTGGCCGAGGTCATTAAGGCGCGGACTCGTGATGGGAGGTTCGAATCCCGCCAGGACCATCCTCCCTGAGTTTTCCCCCAATTTTCCTCAGTCCCCATAAATGGCAAATGCCGGAGAGGTATACTAACTTAGGCCTGGAACGTTTCCTTCCTTTAAAAAAATTCTTTCCCAATATATGATGTCAACTCAGGTATCAACCGCCTGTGGTGTCTCTGTAGTAAAAACGAGCGTTAAGTATCATTCAAAAACAAAACAAAACAAAACGCTCCCCAGACCTAAACTCATGCAATATCTATATATTTTTGTGTGTCGTTACGTGATATATTCAGTATTTGTACCTCCTCTTCCAGCAAACCTATAAGAACTGCGAGCTCTTATCAACGATGCGTTTGAGAACAGATTGATAGAAATATGTTGTGACGAGTGTGGGAAGAACTTGTGGAAAGAACTTGATTGATATCTGCAGAATCAGTAGGGGGACACACATGGAACCTTATAATGCTCAAATTAAACATTTTGATTTTTCTATACGTTTGTAAAGTTTTGTCATAATATGTCAAATAATATAGCAACAATAATTTTGTGAAATTGCTTCCATCATTTATAATAAACCTGTACAGATTTTCCAAGCGCCGCATTATAAAATGTCTTACTTTCTCTCACTCACATATTTCAGGTTTCTGCTGACATCCTGAGTATGCTGGCGAATGTACTTAGAAATCGCTCTAGCAGCACCAGAAAAAAGAGGCGGCCTCCCGTTGTGCATAAACCATACAGAGCACATTTAATTCAATGAAATTTCTTCCAGCACAACATTCATATGATCACTTATGATGATGCTGCCAATGTTTCAGGTAAAAGAAAAAGTCCGATTATCATGTTACTAATTATTCCATCCCAAACGTCATGATAAATTATGTTTTGGTATCTTATCTACAAAACTATATAGAAGTTTTCGTCTGCCCACTCATTTTGTTAAAGTTCTACGTTCACAGCCTATGACAACTGTGCTAGATGATAAATGGCTTTGAGTATAGACCATAACATAGCACAAAGTTATAAAGGAGAAAAACACATGTGACTTGTTTATCAGTACAGAACAAACATGTAATATGTTTATTCATAAGTTCCACAAATGTCATACATGATTTTTACTGCAACCACCGGTTACCTGCGTCCAATCGTCACCTGATCATGATTCAGAGTACAAAATGTCACTTTATGTTTTTCTGTATTTAAAATTACCTGCGCGTGTACAACAATGAAATACATTGTAACGCTTTATTTTATGGCTTTATAACGATGCTAACCGTTAAGTGAGTAACAATCGCTATTGACTCGCCGTCTCACTGTTGTATCTGACAAAATCATCCCATTGTCGTCGCATCTCTGACGTCCTGGTCACGCAATGCCTCCGCGCATGCACGCACGAGAAGGATTTCTCTGTTTAACGGTACAGTCCGTCTCATTAGGAATCTCCAATGAGCCGGGTGGGCTCTCTCCTTCGCACAACGGCAAATATGTGCTTCTCTAGAGATGTGAACAAAACCTGGTAAGCCAAGATCTGCCTGAAGCGTGATCTAACTACTGAAACCCACAAATGCTCTTGATCTGTTAACGAAAGAATATGAAATAGGTTAGAGCTAATACTTTTAAGGAGACGAAGAAATAAATGTTTCGTCGTTCTAAAATTATCTATGATGGTGCAAACTATTAAGCTAATAATAAATTGAACTTCCAAAGTTCTGACTTTGTACTTGTTATGACTTGTTTGTACTTTTTATGACTTTCCGGAATGAAGAGTGAATCAAAATATTTCCTTTTATTCAAGCTATTGAAGTTAATCTTATAGCGATGACCAAATGTATTGCATCACAATGTTTCATTCAAGATATATCCTATACATCCTTTTGAAACGCATACAGCCTCACCAATTTCACGTACTTAAACTAGCCGATCATCTACTACCATGTCATATATTTGTTCAATGTATTCTGCTGCTGTTGTTCTTTACACCGCTGCTATAGCCACCTTTAAATTCTGCAGGTTATTTCCAATTTTTAAAAATAAAGGAGAAAAGACCCCTTAAACTTTTATACATTTAGTACTAGTTTCCTTTGACTTTAAACCAACTTTTACAAAATACTATATCGCTACGTGTTACATAATTGCAAGCCCAATATTTTCAACATTTTTATTTTAGAAATGTTTATTAAATAAATTATTTGAAACAATGACTCGACATTTCAGATGAATACTTAAGACAGTTGTTTTAACATATCTTCCAATTACATGGCCATGAACGAGAGCTTTTCGACCGCCCACGCGCATACCCTGGAACGTCTGGCCTACATTTATCTACAGAGCCCGAAAATTCAGACATTTAATTTGGTTAAAATAGGCATGAATACTGAAAATAAATAGTAATATAATTTAAATGGGCATTTATAAAAGGGAAAACCTAGAATAATTTCATTCATAATTAATGGAAATAGGTGTTTAAGATACTTAATGATTTCTTTATCATACAATTAAAGTACTTAAACTTATTTTCCTTGATTACAAGCAACAAGACGTTTTTTCAAGGTATCAACTGATGTAACAAGCCGTTTTTGAGAGAAAAAAGAAAATCATCATGGAAAAAGAACGTTCTACTCCCACTGAAGTGGTTGGAGCATATTTAAAACGAGTTATTTCGGAAGGACTGGTACCAGTTACAACAGAACATTCACCTTTTAGGACATCATGGAAATGTTGATCAAGACAAAGTAAAGTGGTTTTGAATAGTCCTGGTGAATGGGCAAAAGATGCGCTTTAGTTTCTGCTCGAGTTCATTTTTTGTTTATGCGTTTATAGGGGAATCAGGTTACTATCCTTCTTACTTTCGTGCCGAACATATTCTAGGAATGGTTTATTGTACCGCTGTGCACCTCTCATCTTTCTCGCTTCAAAACTACAGTACTTCCCTCATCCTCTCATTTTCTAGTATTCTTATGCTCGATTGCATTTATTTTACTAAAAAGACTCTGCTATTTAAAGAGCTTAAGTGAATAATTGAGGAGAAATTTTTTGACTTTTTGAAAAGAAATAAATATATAATAAGGTTTTAATAGATATTTTTGTGAGATGAAATTGCCATTTAATTCTTGTAACTTTTTACACTTCGATTGCATTTATTTTACTAAAAAGACTCTGCTATTTAAAGAGCTTAAGTGAATAATTGAGGAGAAATTTTTTGACTATTTGAAAAGAAATAAATATATAATAAGGTTTTAATAGATATTTTTGTGAGATGAAATTGCCATTTAATTCTTGTAACTTTTTACACTTCGATATATAGACATTTTGTGCTTTTTAAAATGCTTACATAATAGTAGAAAAATCCATACCCATTCAAAAAATTTTAAACCTTAAAATAGGCAAAAAAGGGAAATAAAATCTGCCCCTACTGAACCCAAATGTACGGAAACATGCTCATTTCTATCTGACTCTTATAAATATATCCATTTAGAAAAGGTATTTTGCCTAACTTCCGTGCCCTGCTTATCAGCTTTTATTCCCACCATTTTTTTGTTGTTGTTTTTCTGTCAGCCAAAGAGTATCAGCTTAGAACTGAACAAGTAGAAATTTGAGAAAACTTTAAGGCGGTTTAAAGAGAACTTTCTTAAATTTGGAATAGCTTTAAGAGCCTGAATCTCGAATAACCGGCCTATTTAGGGAAATTCTTTCACACTAAATGGTGGAAATCTCAAAAACTCATAGAATGCAGCAGATAGGGTGAGAACAATGCGTGTAAGAACCGTGCCTCGCCTGTAGTCAAAGATTACGGTATATTGCAGCTGACAAAGTTCTCAAGACACACACATGCTGTGTAGGCGGTTATCTGCTTGTCATTCACTTACTGTTAGCCATCTGTGTTTTCCACCTCGTCTCCAGTGTGCATTTAAATGCGGATATCGAAGAATTGTCCGAGAACCTCCCAACGTAATTCATCCTATTCAATAGACAGGGTAAAAATGCGCAGAGGCGGTCCCATAATTGGTAACTCCAGTACCAACGTGCGCACACAAACAAACACTATCTGAGGGAGGGATTTGTAAATCGGAATGTTTTGAGGTGCGGCAAAGTCAGAACGACAGAACGTTGTGCAACAGGTGTGCTGAAAGAAAGGCCATAAAAAGGATAAAAGCAATAGATACATTTACACATACAGGGAAGAAGAAATACGTTTTACAGTAGTTTTCGGTATCTATTAGTGACTCATTTTACTAAAAGCGTATAATTCAGAAAAACTTCTACAAATCGCATATCAATCTTTTAACTGTTCTCAAAAGTACATGAAATGGGGAGGGAGGGTAACTCAGTTTATCAAAATACCTCTCTCTGACACTTTGATCATTCTAACTAAGATAACGTTAGCTGCCACACTTTTTTTCATGTTGTTCACAGGGTTCAAAATATATGATGCAATGGTTTCAACATCGGAAGAAACATGAATTCTGTAGGCTAACGGAGCGGTTCTGAAACCGTGGTTCACAATGACTAACGAGAAAGCAAAAATGGTGTTAATTTATGATGGGTATTTATTTATACAAAGTAAATTAGAACAAAATTAAAATCTACTATGTGTTCCGAAGGAACCTCCCAAATGTACCGTCACAGTTTTCTTTGAAACAGCTAGCAGCTTTCGGCAGCAAATTGCATAGGCTGTGGCTCGCCTGCCTCGAATTTCCTGAACTATTCTGGAAGGCCATGAAAGTATTTATATCTTTTATAACCACTTACGTGTGTGAAAAATAATTCTCCTAACTCAATTATCTAAAAAAGACAAGTATAGAAGACGTTTAAAATTAGATCTCAAAATACAAAACCAGATGTATCTGGCTTGTAATGAAATGCATCATTATCCCCCTCATTTAGGAATTACAATTAATAAGCATTGTTGTGCTATTAAGAATGTTATTAATTATTAACATTAATATTTTATACTTAATAAACTGTTGAAAGTAATATACGTTTATTCGTTGTTTATATCTGTAAATTTTGTAAACCAATGAAGAACAATTTTTAAAAATAACAAAGAATACAAATTTAGGACTTTAAACTTTTGAGTTAAATCCTAGGGTCCGAGCAACGAGATCTTTAAAGAGAGTTCTCGGTCAAGAAAGTTTTAGAACTTTTAGAATAAAAAAATTAGTTAAAACTTAGAAAGCCCGAAAGGTTTTTGTGGTATAGCCTGACTTGTTCTATCTTTGATCTTGTTTGCTGAGTCTTCCATTGTCTAAAGACCTCTATTAGTGGGTTTTCAAAGTACCAGATTCCTAGCTGCTGTTTAGTTTCCTCACACATATTATCATCATGGAGTCTAATTTTGGCCTCAGTTTTTCCACTAGTTAACACGAAAGGCTTTTTGATGTTCAATGAGGAATTTTGGACAAAACGGGAATACCACTTGATGTCCGTGTATTTATACTGCCAGCAAACCTATCTTTAAAAAGCAGCTTTGTTTCTTCGTTAACTTTCAGGGGTGTGAATTGATGTGCGTGAAGAAGAAAATTTCCTACAATGTCTGTCAAATTATAATATCACTTCAAATTTAAACTCTTTGTAAATTGTTATAAAACCATAACTAAAAAATAGTGTCCATATTCAACATTGTTGAAATATTTCCCTACCTGAAAATGTAACAATGATAAATGATTCCTTTTGTAGCCCGGAATCTACTACTACAGCTAATAAAAAAGAGTTTAGAAAACGTGTAACTACGACATTTTGGTATGGCCCCCTCATAATACCCACATGAATGGGAGTCTTGGGTTGCACGTCTCAACTAACAGCTTCTACTGTGTTCAGATTAAATTCCAGTTAGCCTTCTCTTAAACTTCAAAATCCATATTCTTATACCGAGAAGTTGGATATCTGTTTACATCAAAGTTTTACTACTTCATATTTTGCAAATTTCATTATTGAGGTGCATAATATTTAGGTACCTATTGAGTGCTTGGGACTAAGTTAAGAAATCCCTTCTTTCTAATTTTTATAACATTTTTAAGAGTCCCTGCTTGGCGGAAACTACAGCGAAATTATTTCAATGTTTAAGGTGTTTATTAGTACTCAGAGATTAATCACTTCCTTTGTAGGTAGACAATTCAGCATTCTTCCTGCTGCAAAACTTGCTTTCAGATTCCTTGTCATCAAATCGTATATTGAGAGTTTTTCATGCTAGTTTTTGGGAAAAGTTATACAGATAAAAGAACTAAACTAAAGGTAAATATTAAAAAAATAAATGAAAGTTCTAACGTCCAGCCGTTATTATTTTGCCTATGGGTGTATTTTTGTGCACTTGTATCTGATCCGATGATTATACTATATAGTAGCATGGCTGGAACTGTCCTCTGTATTACCTTATTTTTTCATTAATGAAAATGTTTACCTGGTACACTTTTTAAGGTTTTCATTTCTAGCTCATATTTTTTTCACAGTTCAGCATTCAGAGTCGTACTTTTTAAACAACTTTACGCAAATACCTATTCATGATATTCAATATGTTTTATATAGTTCTACATACATGATTGAACTTGTTTATATTGTTAGAGATATCTATGAACTTTTGGTACGATAAGATAAAATGTACCTGAATTTAAAAACCTGTCCTAGAATGTTCCCTTCATTAATTATTTTTATTCGGAGAGGGTACAAGTCTCTAAACCTTGTAACCTTTAGTTTTGAAGTATGTATCTTCATATTGTAACTTTTATTTATTACATAAAGTTTGTAACTGTTAACTGTGAATTCGCAAGTTTACATTTTGGCACCATATAAATTATACGAGTATATCTTTAATCGCCCATAAAACAACGTGCTTCCAACATTTTCTATGTGTTACTGACATATTGAGGTTCATAACCACACAATACATGGTTTTGTTTGGAAAACAGGCAGGTAACACGAGTTTAAGAAATAATACAATTGTTAAGTATTTCCGTTATCTCAGCGATCATGGTAGATTTGACTACGTTCTTCATGTACCCAACATCGGGGAGGGGGGAATTAAAAATCCTTTCCCAATATATCATTTCATCTCATGTATCATCAGTGTCCACCGCCTGTGGTGCCTGAGTAGTAAAAACGGGCGTTAAACACTATTAAAAAAACATCGGAGGGCATCCATGATATATGATGTGATCGGTGTGCTGCAATGGAGCTAAAAAAAAATAATAATAATAAAATAAGCAGAATGTCGTAACAGCCAAAGATTTGATAAGCATAACGCAAAATCCACACAAAAAAGATTTTAATTAAAATAGAAAAGATTATGATTAATTATTTTAAGAAACTTTCATAAAGTTTAGAAACCCCTTCCCGATGCTAAAGGAAAATAGAATTAATTAGTTTCAGATAAATCATCCATTTTTTTATTGATTTATTTATGGACCCTGTTTAACATCTCAGGCCATCAGCGTCCCAATCAACTCAGGGCGTGAAACGGCCGACAAATTTTGCTCAGAGGCCTCTCTTTCAGGCTTGAGGTTATTTTTCGTGCCGTAAATGTACGATATGGGACCCACGGCTTTACTTCCCTTCCGAAATAAGCCGTAATTAGGATTTTACGCCCAAAAAATCCATCGATCCTGGCCGGGTTCGTACCCGCGATCTATGGGTTTAGGAAGCAAGTATGGTAACCACTACACCACCAGGACCAAAATAAATCATCCAGAAGGATATCATGTGGACTAGTTATAAAACATTCATAATCAAAAGATAATCTTAAGTTTGATGAAATTAACCTAGAGAGAGCTTATACAAATATAATTCCCTGAAAGCTGCTATAGCGTAAAATCTTATTAAATATTTTTCTCAGTTTTGCCTGAAGAGTAACCTTACTTTCTAAGAATACTGTACCAGTAGGATAATGATAATTTTTCCTAACGCTGAGGGTTCAGAAATTGAGGCAAGATATTCTGACTAAGAGAAGGGAATAGATGTCGAGGCTAAATGTTGTTGCTTTTGTATGATGTTATCAAGAAAATAAAAACTGAATTTGTGCTAAGTCACTGTTTTCAAACTTTTTTCACGTAAGACATTTCCATTTCAAATCAACATTTTAGCATCTGAAATCAATGTTACAAACTGATGACAAGTCTAAATTTATTTAGAGTTATTACAGACAAAATACTTGTAATCAAGCAAAGAGCTATTTAGGAAAAATCTGATTTTTAAGTTTATATTTTAAGAGATATTAAGATTTAATTAATTTTCCCAAAATATATTCAGTTGGATCTATGTGGTTACGGAATTCATGGCATCGATTCTAAAATATCTTCAGATTTTGTTTAAAAAAAAAGGTGGTTCACAGTAAGTGAAAGAGTAAATAGTAAAATTTGCACCATTAATGTTCGTATATCGATAATTACATCAATCTCTTTTTAAAGTGAGCAAATTGGGCAACAGGTAACAGCACAAAATAAAGGTCCTCAAATTTTATAAATTAAAAGCGCTTATTTTTCTGATTTCGATACCAACAGGATCAGTGTATCTGGTTTTTATATTTTCTCTAAATAGGCCAATTAAAGAATTTTTCCGGCCGATCGTTCATCATTCTTAAGATTTTTGGCATTCCACATTATATGCTAAAATCTTGGATAAAAGAGCGGGTAAAAAGATAAAATTTGCTCTAAAATTAAATACCAAATAATGAGAGGTAGAACAAAAATAAACTGTAAGAATAAAATGAAAAATAGCATTTAACTACAAGAGGTAGCAGAAATGGAAGAACAAGAGCAACCAAACGAAAAAAAGGGATAGGAGTATAAAATGGAGGGAAAGCACTTACATAAAGTATGCAAATAGTACTTTAGTGAAACATGAACAATGCAGAGATATCCGCATAATATTATGTATGAACATTTTTAAATGCTCAAAGAAGAACAGGAAGAAAATACTTTTTTCTAGAAATGCTAAAAATAAATAGGATTTGATATTCTCTGTATTCACGTATTAAAGCTTAACCGAATATGTGAAGTACTTTCCAGAGCTGGTACTTCTCATTGGTGAAGTGCTTAGCTATTGAAACCACTACAAGCAATGGAGTTGACATCACACAAAGAGCATCAACCTTGCAGGGTCGCTTGGCAGAACATTTAGCGTGTCGAGATCAGATTGCTTGGCGTGGGTGTCCGATCCGTTAGCCACCACCAATTTGTATGCGGCGCACATTTCACTTCGAGCGCCAAGTTTGCCCAGGAAACACTGCTCCTTTTCATGTACTTGATGCGACAATCTGATTTCATACTTCAGAGACTCTTGTACCTTCCGCCTGCAGGTTGAATATAAACATGAAATTAGCTAGAGAGTTGTTTAATTTGTATCGGTGAAAATTATTTCACTAGCGATAACGCATCTTCAATAGAAAGACAATTTTTTATCCCAAATGATGAAACACTTTTTTCTATTAGTAAAATATAATTAATTATTTTTAGCAAATAAAGAGAACTATAGGTGTAAGTTAAATCTTGCCTAACTATAATCTAGTAGAAAATCCCATTATAAACAAAATAAATACAACGCACAAAACGAGACAGTCTGAAGTCCCATTCATGAATAGGTAAGTAATAGCTTAATTTCCTGATTTTCAGACACTGCTAAGCAAAGGGCTGTTCAATAAAGAGTAATCATACTTTATTTATAGATATAATTTCTCGATCTAATATTTAACTTTACAAAACGTTATCTTAATGCATAATGTAATGCGGTATTAGTTTCATTGTTGTTATTTTCGGTTCCCGCCTAAGAGAGTTGTGCAAGATGAGACATGTTGCCTACAGCAAAATGGAGGTGCCACGCGACGCTCCATATGCTGCTCTGATATCCTGCTTTCGTCTAAACAATATTACAGAGATCCTATGGCAATTTTATTCTCGAAAATGATCTAAAATGTTTAAAGAAGGAGATTTCTCTGTATGGAAATTTCCATTATCGCTAACATTGATTTAGTTTAACATCTCAGGTCATTTTCAGGACGTGAGACGGCCGACAAATTTTGCTCAGATGCCTCTTCTTTCAGGCTTGAGGCTCTTTTTCGTGCTGTAAATGTACGACACGGGACCCATGGCTTTACTTCCCTTCCAAAGGAAGGGAACGTCCGAAAAAATCCATCGATCCCTGGTCTGGTTTGAGTCCGCGATCTTGGGTTTAGGAAGCAAATATGTTACTACTGGACCACCAAGACCGACTTCATCACCAGGATAAAAGTGGTTTCTTCTGCTGGGAAAATTGTGTCATTTCGTTTTTTGATATTCAAGGAATACTTTTGCAGCAAATCGTACCTGCACACACAACTGTAACTGGGCAATACTGCAGAGATATCCTGGAAACATTTCTATAAAACATGCTGGATGATGCATCAGGATAATGCACGCCGCACATCGCAAATGATTTTACTGAATATTTCACAAATAAATGTGAAACATGTCTATAGTTCAGATTCAGTCCCGAGTGATTTTTTTGTCTTTTACTGCAAATTGAAGAAAACGCTATCTTGGGTGCACTTTCCTTCTTCAGAATCCATGGTGAAGGAAGCTATTCTGAACGACTTGGCAGAAATCGGTTTCCAGTATGTCTGAAGACTGGTAGTTACCCAAGGACAGGTGCATTGCATCCAACTTTGATAAAGATCATCAAAATTATGAGGATGAGTAAGATATGTTGTTAAAAATTATAATTCTTTATTGAACAGTTTTACTAGTTTAGCTTTCTAGAGTAAAGGATGAGGTGAGGGAGACACCGGGCGGTGAATGTGCGAACGCAGATGGAATCCCTAACATGTTTCCAACTAGAACTCCTGACGGAGGTAGAGCTCCCCTCCTACAGTAGTTTAGGCTCCTGTAAGGTCCATTTCCATTCCAGACACCGGAGGAGAAACTTTTCCAAAGCGAAAGCCACCATCACATCGTGCCAGCCCACTTTGCCCTGGTGCTTTCGAGCCTGTAACAGAAACAACGGAATTAAATAAATTAAAATGGGAAAATTCGTGGAATGTAAAAATCCATTCCAGCATTCTCTTAAATGAAGTGGAGAAACCAGAAAAAATCGTATGTCATAATGACCGGTCCAACGGAACTGAACCCAAGACCTCCTGACTGAGAGGCTCTAGCGCACTGCTCGGTACTAGAACATGAACCCTAGACCTTTCATGAGTTACCATCTAGGGATGAGTGGAGTCCTGATGTCAGGTTGCTCGTGCCAATAATCTATTCTAAGCGATTAAAACTTACTTCCGTTGGGAAGGTAATCTTCGATATTCTAGGTTTATAGTGTGGTAAAGAATATGCCACATTGTAAATCTTATGTAAGAATTTGTAGAGGCTATTAGGCATTTTTGGTTACTTTTAACCTAGTATGGCAATGTCAATGGTTTCGGTTGATATCTCCAGTTGCTGTTCTGTGGTTACTCGGACATGCTGTTATTAGGGAAATAGATAACGGCGTATTGGCTAAGAAATACCTCGGAGATAAATTTATCTGCCCTGAGTCGGTGCACCTGGAAAGCTGGAATAGCATCTTTGAGAGCTTTTGTAGAGCCAGATTCCTAATAAAAGGCCCAGGATGAACTAAAATTTTCATCCCTTAACAAGAAAAAGTTTGGAATTGTGATTTTCTTCTTACCTTGCACAATACCTGTAACAAACATTTTAATCTTATGTTTTGTGATGCTCTGTTTATGAAGAGAAATCTTCCTTTGGCATATGGTAGAGTTGATCGGAAAGTTGCAAAAGAGAGAGATCTGAATGAAATGTCTTTTTTGAAATGACCTTACCCTAAAGATCTGCAACATTTAACACATATGACATGATGTCAGAGTCGAAAGTGGCATTGGCCATTAGTTGTTCATACGGAAAACTCGTATTAATGTAATGCATTGTCAACAAGACTCATTAATACGCTTTGGGTTATTTCACTCATGGGTGGCCGATGTCATTAAGGCACGGATTCGTGAATGAGAGACCTGGGGTTCCATCCCCGCCAGGACAGTCCTCCCTGACTTGAGATTTTTTATCAGATTTTCCTCACTTCTCATCAATGGAAAATGTGGAAGAGATGCCCCAAACTTAGGCCTGGAACGTTTCCTTCCCAAATAAACTATTTTCCCATTGTACAATTTCATCTTGTGTATCATCAGTGTCCACACTTCCTGTGAAGCCTTCATGGTACAAACGGGCGTTAAACACGATTATATCGTCAGTCATATTTGGGAGATGATGAGCTTTGTCCATTACTTTCCTCGTTCTCATAAGAATATCGGTAAATATTAATTTTCTTGAAAGTTTATAAATATAAGCACAACGAGGAAAAGGTGAACTTCAATCATTGACAACAGTACAGAAAGCCTTTTCTGAAAGAAATGAATCTAGTCAAGATACTTTTGTTGTTTTTGCCCGTAGAAGCAAATAATACTTTCTTCAGTGATGTCCAATTATTGATTCACAAATGAACCCTGAAGTGATAACAATGTATGTAGATAATTATATTTTTCACGAAAAGTATCGATAACGAAGAGACTTTTTATTTGTTTTGTTTTCGTATATTTGATAACTTCTGAAATATCTCTGAAGACCATTACTCAGCAAAGCATTGACATTAAAGACGCTAACAAACTCGGTTTTATTTCTCTATCAACTTATTCCGTGGTGGAAAGCGTTGTGCTGAAAGAATGTACACACTGTATTTGTGCTGAAGAACATTAATAAGGCTATTGTCGGCTTCACTGTAGCGAATTGTCATTTAGAGCCGTATACCTTCGAACTGCTGCAAAGACGTAGGTGTGTGCTGCCAGCAAAGGTAGATGTCAGGATGAATACCATGTGTGAATGCAAACAAACTCGTGGCCAATTGTCACGAGCATGCACATTCCTGACGACATGCAGACGGTCAAAGCCAAGGGTCAAGTGAAGTCGCACGACTGAAATTAAATGGGAGCAAATAAATGTACTCTTCGGATGTGTTTGCAACATTTGCAAACTACAACAATCAAACGGATAATACATATAAGGTTATTCCGGAAGGACTGATAATATTCTAACCATGGAGGGGGACGATTGTGCGCAGATATTCTCAGTTTATTCCTTTCGTTGTAAAGTTTATGTGTTTCATGCAGTTAAACGGTACACCTGAGGAGCTTTATGTTCGCTCAGCACTATGAACGATTTAGGGATATAAAATATACATTTTACACACACTGTTAGAACTAGATGCTATTTCTCAATGTACACCTGTACTGTGAACCCCGCTGAAAGTAGGCCGGTCACGTCTTCTGTTCCAAGTAGGTTGTAGTGTTTATCATACACTTAAATTAAATACTGTCACACACTAAACATAGCTATAGGAAATTGTTAATATTAAAATATTGTAAAGGCGAAGAGGGTGTTAAAGTTGTACCTTTAGACTTCTTGTCAGGTTAGATAAACCTTGGGATGTGAATCAGCTTTGCATCATATACGATCTCGGAAACATGAACTACTTCAGCACTTTCTTAAAGGGGTGACCTCGTCTTTGTGAGAATCGCCAAGTTCGTTTTTCCATCAAAGTCATGTTATAACAGGACTATGCGTGAAAAAGATGTGATTGTGATAGTCTAATTTTAACCATTAGGTACTTTTAAGAGATCTTGTGGTTTACAATAGAGCAATGTGAGTGCACAAATGACGTTATTTTAGGTTTCTGATGTCAATGGTTCATGGTTCAAGTGTTTTTCTGCTTTCTTGACTGCAGTGCGCCTCTTTTTGAATAATTCAGAATATTCAGTAATACGGCATATAGGCGGGAGACTATTTTAAGTACCGCTTAGGCCTGACTGCTACTTTCCTCCAATTTTATATTTAGTTTCACTTAATGCTGAAGGGAAAACAAATATTTGTATGTGCTGTTGTAAGAGATCTGGCATATGAGTGGAATCTTTGTTTGTTAGCGTAATAATATATTTTGCAGACTACTAGTAGATTAAGGCAAATTCCGATTGCTTAATTAGTCAATTATTGTTTCTTTTAAGGTTCTTAGAGTATTTCATTAAAGCAATAGCCTTACTGTTTACACCTTATCCAATAAGATCGATTAATTTTCTGTGCAATTCATTTCTTTTGCTATTTAATGCTATTTACATTGCTCCTCTGGAAATAACAACGTACAGGTTGGATATTATGATTATTCTTTATTGAATAGCTCTGGTAATAATTTTATTGAGAACAGCAAACTTATGGACAGGTACACTGGGTGTGTTGCTAAGTAAAGCAAGTATGTTCAAAAAGTTAACAAACTCAATTTTTGTAAAGTTTCTCTTTAAAAATGACTATAAAATTCCCATTATTTAGTTAACATCCCTTGTAATTTGTGACATATATTACAAATTGAATACACCCCTCCCCCCAAGAAAAAACGAAAGCCGAAGAATCTGATTTCTCTTTATAATTTTTTCTGACAACCATTTCCTGTAAAAGTAAGACACCAGCACAAATGGGAACTAACTGAAGAATAAAAAGATGTATATATTTTTAAGATAAGTCATAAATGCTAGAAATTAGGAACAATGTCGATAGTTAGCAGCATTCCCGGTCCAGTAAAATTCTTTAAAGGCTTATTTAGACTTAACAAACCATTAAGAAACAAAATGTGCTCTGAAGTCATAGAAATATAGTCACAAAGATATCCACAGTACTTTTTAAGTTTTATGTAACAATATACACCTCACTAATCCCGTGCCTTAGTTAATACATTACTGTACTTTAAATTATATGCATATAAATATCGTTTTGATATCTTCAAATTTTGAAATTCTAATTCTTAACCGAAAAAAAAAAAATAGATTACTACTTCAGCTGACGCTAATCTTTTTGTATTTTTGTTTAAATATTAATTTTAATGTCTTTATTTGCTTTACTCTAAATTTAAATCCTTATACGCTCTTTATTCTGTTATTTCAATTAGCCACACTACTCAAATGTCCTAAGCAAGTTACTCGTATTAAGCAGTTTATGTATAACTGCCAAATAAATAATACTGAAAATCAAATTATGTGCCTGATGCTATTACCTGTTGGCATGTGAAAGATAACGAGCATAATGAAAGAGGCCTTACGAAGCAATGAAATGTCTATCTAATGCCCATTCTGTCGTTATAACAGTTTGCGAAGTAGATGCGATTGTCATTTTCCTCGTCAGGAGTTCATGAATTAGCTATTCAGTGCCAAGAGGAGGCAGAGAAGCGATCCCTGACATTGGCAGCACTGAGGGAGAGATCGTAATTTGTTCTGACTTAATGGGATGAGAGCGGCTGCATCCATAGCTACATACATAAATTGTGTACCTGCTTGATGGTTTGCTTTGGCGGCTAAGATGGTGTATTTACTAAATGCAGCTGCATATCCTTCATCTCGAGGCTTGGCTATTTAGTGAAACTTGTAACAGCTTTCAGATGTCATTAAGTCACGCAAACACAGAGGCAGCGCCAATAAGATGTCGGCACACGCGATGGATGTTTGGCGACTGTCGTTATACCCGTTCCTGCAGGAAGAGCGGAGCGACAGTGACAGCATTTCGTTTTAGGCTTTCTACAGGTCATTTTGACTCTACAGATGAATAAGCTGGGACGACAGTACTTTACAGATAGAATGCTGCGTAAGTTCATGTCCTGTCAGACATTTCCTTATCAGAACAAAAATCCAGGGGAAAACTTTCCCACGACCAATGGTATCGACAACTGGCAAATATGTTGATAGGTAGATGTTATCTCCTTAACCATTGTTGTGACCTTAAATGAATTACTATATCAACTTTTGTCATCAGAATTTTTCGAAAATAAAATTTATCTCTGTCCCAAAATAAAAGTATATTTCCTTACCCTGTTCGCTATAGAAACGAAAGTGAAGAACCTGTATGTACAGAGTATTACACCAAAGATGGTCACTGATAATATGACATGTCCTTGGAGTGTTGGGTAAAGCGTTAGAAGTTCTTATTTATTTGGGTGTTCAGTTCAGAACGTGCTTTAGACAAGTGCAGTGGCTATTTCAAATTCCGAAGGTTTGTTGACATACATCAGAACACTATTGTGGTCAGGCGTTGTTCATCGTCCACTGATGATGCTAACAGCAGTAGTTGGTGAAAACTATGGTAGCATATTAAACCCAGAACCAGGTAAAACAGCTCGAAAGATTTTAACTGTTTTAATTATAACACCGGCTGTGAAATTCTAAGAAGTATTACTGTTGTGGAGTTTGTGTGACCAGAGGAGCTTAGTATAAACTGTGAGAGGAATGAAGAATAACAGCCATCTCTTGCAAAAAAAAAAAAAAAAAAAAAAAAATGGTGTCTTGCTAAGAGATGCGGGGAAGTGATAAGATCTTTGCAATACAGTCTCTCCATCATCAAGTAACGTGCACAGTATGTGCATGCATCGTTGTGAAGCCTTCGAAGATTTTGAATAACGACCTTGCAATACGTCATGAAGTTAAATGGGAAGAACTAGTTCAAATTGCTTAACATGGGGAACCAGAGTTTACAGCGACAGGGTGTTTGCCTTTAGTTCTCCATAGCAACTCCAACATTATTATATTCGCCCTTGCTGCAGTACGCCATTTTGAGTGTCTAGTAGTCTGAGGAGAATACAGCTAATATCATCTATAATAAATACCTCTCTAAAGAAATGAAACTAATTTTGGGACAGAAATAGTACACATTGAGCAGCTTTGTGTAAATAGAGCAGGCAATAATGAACCACACAAAAAAGGCAACTTGAGCATATTATCAGGTGTGTGGTTCCCCTTAAGTTGTGTGATAAAGTGAATCAACCACTACACGATAAACATATTAGTAGGTTTCGAGCTGTGGAGATGAAATATCTCAGAAAATTAGTTGGAAAAAGGATAAGAAATAAAAAAACATAATTAAAGAATAGATAGGACAGAAGGAGATAATAGAAGAACGAAAACTGAAGTGCGGTGGAGACACTCTTATGAACAGAATAAGGGAAATTAGAAAGGCAATTGGAATTGAAGGTAGAATAGGAAGAGGCAAGAAAACAGTTGTAATGAAAGAAGGAAAGACAAAGAGGGAAATGAAAATACTATCGAGGGTATTGAGTGAAATGAACGGAAAAAGGAATTTATAAGGTTAGCGTCATAAGAGGAACGAAGAAGAATATAATACGAGGAAAGTGCCGGAACCTTTTAGCTCTTAATTCCACAAAAAATATTTTCTCTCAGTTATTAAAGAACTCCCCATCGATTTTGCTCAATCTCATAAATCTTTACAGGAAAGTTTTATCTCACGTAATACACCACTTTCAAGCAAGCCGCCGCAGATATTGGAAGAACATCGATACGCCTTTCCTCATTACACCTCATTCTTCTTGATTTTTATACCAATAATGCAAACAGCTCTCTTACAGATTCAACAATTCAAATATTGACTCCTGGCTACTCTTGAATTCAATGAGCATTCTCACTATGTATGACGGGTTATTTTAGGCTGCTGTCTGCTCAAATGAAGGTATTTGCATTTCGCTGTTACGTTCTGCATATTGTGGTAGCATTGCTTACTATCATATGACTGAATATACCCTCTCTTTCGAGGCCACTCTACCGTCAGCAACCTCAGTAGGTTAGAAATGCAGTGCAGTAAAAGGTGGTTTTGGAAATCAATAATTTAAGACGAGATCAAATGTAAGTATTGTTTATACAAAAAGGGTAGACTTTGGAAATGTGCAATAAATACTTATAATGCGCCTATAGTAAATTGGATTAGTTTATTATAGACAGTGATATTATTTTACAACACTATCTTTAAAGTCATACGTTAGCAACAAGTTTCTACAAAATTAAAAAGAAAGTATGAATAGTGATTTAAAAGAGTAATAAAGTGAAAAAGGCTACTTCTGATTCGATTAGATTTTTGAGCTTATCGACTAATGTAGTGTGACAAGAGTTTAATCGTGGGGGAATGGTTGTGTAGTCAAAGTGGGCAGCAATAGAGCCCTGTTTAGAACATGACTAATAAATACTTGCGATATTAATGCAGGGAGATCTTAGACGCAGACTCGTCCAATTTTAATGGTAACCACATTACATTCCACGTTGTATAGATAATTGAAATTGTAAGTGTTTGGAGTAGCTAAGTAGCTTCTCTCATACAGGACAGCCCTCTTTTAAAGTGTGATGGAAAAAAACAATCGATGCCCATTCTAATTCAATGGGCCATGTTTTGTTTACTTCTGTTGCTGATACATTTTATACGTTAAAGAATCACGTAATAATGACCAATTGAAATGATATTTTCAAGTTAAAAATATAATATAATAAGATAAATATTTTAAAAAGTATCTAGAACAGTAAAATTGCATTATTTCTTAGGCATGTGAAGACTATTCCTTCAATCTATAGTAAAACTTGTAAGGAAATCTAATTAAAGCACTAAAACATATTTTTTAAAGCCTGAGTAACTTTGGTGGTAAATCGGCCTAATTGCAATATTTACAGTTGTAAAATATCTTTATAGCTGTTAAATAACGGAAAGTTAGTTTTTAGCCTGAAAAGATTCAACTTTATTACTTTGTTTTTTTAACGAAGTGCTGTATTGGTTTCTGTGGAGTTGTGTTTACTCAGGCGATCTGTTTTGTTTTATTCTCTGTTATGTTTGTAGATGGTTTTGCTTTAGGTTATATTTTAACGTATCTTGTCGAATTAAAGGATCGTTTTGTTATGGAAGTTAAATTTAATTTATTATTTTGTTATTTGTTTCTGTAAACTATTTGAAGATTTTGTACTCTTCTGTTTTAATATTTAATAGGTGACGTTGGCCGTTGGCGGTTAAGGGGCGTGATTCAGTTTGAATTGTGCAAGACAGAAGGAAAGGTGTTCGTCACAATTGCAGAGCTGTGAGTAAACTTATTCTATTTCTGTGCATTAGGAGAGTAAAATTGGCAGTTTTATGTGTTGTTCTTTTTAACTTATACAATTCTAGCACTTTTGGAGCAGAAGTAAATAAATTAAGAAATTTTAGCAATGATTCCCAACTAAATATTTAAAATATTTTATTATTAATGAAAAACACTAGAACAATCATGGTATGCAGTGAGTTGATCTGTATATGAAAATATTGAATGAATTTTTATTGAATTTTCGGGAAGTTTAAAAGCACGCTAAAACTGAATTTGATTTTGTGTATTACTTTATAGGAGCATGCAAGATCGTCATTGTTATTTAATAATAATATGCTGGGAATCTGTAGAAAGGAATAGGTAACAGATGGAACAGAGTCAAGCAATATAATTGCTAGTATGTAATTAATATGTTATTGACAGTACCATAACATTGTTGATTGAAATTACTTTTACTATAACAATAACACTTGTCAATATGAACAATTAATAATAAGTGAAAGAATAGTAAAAATATGACTATAAACTTTATTATAAATACTAAAAATAGAATTAATAGACATTTTATTGAAGTTAGAGGAGTAACATTTATAAAATGTAAACTCATTGGATGTATTTGACGCTTAGGCAATTGCTTTATTCCTAGTTTATTCCTGAGCTATGTAGTGCTTCATTACACACACACACACACATATATATATATATATATATATATATATATATATATAGCATAACTATTTTATGAATAGGAAAATAATTGAGAAAATGGAGAATATTACAGAGGTCATTGCAAGCACATGCATCTAAAAACTGAAAACTCCCACACCGCAACACGTGAAAGTCGAATGGGACATGAGTAAGCCAACATGTGTTACTAGTAAAAAAGGACGGTTTTAATCTTATTACTTACTGTTAACATACATACACACTTGTATGCCTGTTGTTTTATATTAAAAATTAAGTTCATTAAAATGCTTCTATGGAAGCATTTTCATTTTCTTGGACGGAGAAATTTAGAACCTGTTTGGTTAATCAATTTTGTGTGAAGAAAAGAATATATATGACAAATAGTGTCAATATTTTGTGTACTTATTTATAAAACCTACTTCGCTTACTTTATGCAAACTTTTAATTAAGTTTTACTATGTTTGCTAATTCGTTTTATACGTTTTTCATTCTTTTTGCAATTGGAAGTGGTGAGAAATAAGTTTTGTAATGTTGATTTTAAATATTTGTTTATATGTCTGCCATAGCCTCAATGTTGAAGGTTTCGTGATTGTGCTGGCTTTAATAATAAACGATAATCGTAATTGATTTCTGGACAGTGATTGGTGACAGCAGATTTTATTGCTGGTGTTTGGAATTCTTTCTTTTTTTGCCAGTGGCAGCGAGTGTTTTGTGTTGCGTTTTGTTCCTATCACCACCTCGCCATTTTTTTGCAGGAGGAATTGCAATTATTTCAGCAGCCGTTGCTGACTATAGAATTCCTAGGAATTTGAATCGATATTTTGTGCGGTTTATAAGAAAAAGGAATTTACAAGTGTAACAGTAAGAGACCTGTGCATTATGCAGTTAAATGTTAATTTCTTGCAGCAACTCAGTATAGAGTTTGTATTTAAAAGCACACACAAATACTTATTTTGTGTTTGGTCTGTGCGATAGCACCAGAGATGCGCCTGTCTGCTTGCAATTGACGTAATTTTGGTTTGGAAAAGTTTCAAATGATCGTTCAGGGTGATTGGACTTGGGCCCATGTGAGCGACCTTGCGAATCGTGATGTTACAGAGCACTTGCTACGCTTGCATGCAAATATACTGACACACGAGACTGTACAAGTCACTTATTTCTGCATAAAATCAAGTTGTTATAATAGTCGAAATAAATTTTCAGATGATTATTACATTTTATATATAGTCCAGTTTTTGAATATCTACTTAATTCAAGAACTTTTGAATGCATTAATTTATAATAAAAGACAATATTATCTACGTTATAGACAATGCTATTAGTCAGGACTCTTTTCTTTATTTATGGATCACTAAAACCTTTTTGTTTTTTTAAATATATGAATTTTACGTTTGAATTACAATGTGCTCTTTGAAGTTGAGAATTTTTTTTTTTGATTTATTTATGGACGCTCTTTAACAGCTCAGGTCATCAGCGTCCCATTCAACTCAGGACGTGAAACGGCCGACAAATTTTGCTCAGAGGCCTCTCTTTCAGGCTTGAGGTTCTTTATCGTGCCGTAAATGTACGACACGGGACCCACGGCTTTACTTCCCTTCCGAAGGAAGCCATACTTAGGATTTTTACGCCCGGATTTTTACCGGACCTGGCCGGGTTCGAAGCCGCGATCTTGGAAGTTGAGAATGCAACTGGCCTTTAAGCTTGATACTCGACAATTACTTTAAAACATTGTTATACTGTATATTTATAACTGTGTTCTGGTTAATGGATAAAACTTGGTTTCGTTTGCACCACGCATTGAACCGCGATTATTAAAAGGTACCAATGGTTCTGCAAGTGTGTGTCTAATATTTTATAGCTTATTCTTTAGAGCAAAGCCCACTTTCAATTCACTTTCATCTGGAATAATGGCAGGGAGAATATCTGCTGTAAACTGGATTTGTTGTGTTAAAAAAAATTCTTCTTAGAGATGGTAGATAAGAAAAGATACTTATTAAACTTAACATATACAATTTAAGTTTCATATTATATGCTTTATATTTTTTCCAAGTTATACCTAGCCGAAAGGATAGGGTCTAAGATTATTTCTAATTCAGTAGGAATAGTCTGAAGTAGTGTGCGACTCCATGGCAGCGTGGTTAGCACTTGATAGTCTCCTCTAACACTTTAAAGGATTGAACAGACATATGCGTAAGAATAATTTCAGGTCGACGACACTTAGTCTGTCGCAAATTTAGCTTTTAATGGTATTTTTCAAATGATTAAAAACAATTTTATTAAAAAAGTTCCACATTCTATTTAAAACATTGGCTAATTATATGGTAAATGAGAAATTGTCGAGCTTTATTAAATTAAAATGGTCCAACGAAACGGGCGATAGTGCTTGCTCTCTTTGTGAAAACCTGGAAGATTAAAATGTACTAGCACATTGCTCAAACACAGAACAAGCGGGTGATCCTTGGAGCCAAGTTTACTGGAATAGGGTCAGATAGCATGTTTTCTTGCTCAGGAAGAAAATTGATCAAAACTGGGCGAGTTTCTATGTAAAGTGTACCTATTAGAAGCTTTGTGCGTATGTGTGTGTATTTAAACAATGTATAATTGTATGTAAAGACTGAAAGAGAGAAACCGGGTGTATTTTCATCTAATATAATTATTTGTGTGTTAATACTTTTATATAAGTATTATTGTATATTTATATTATCTGCTGGTATTATATAGTACCTTGCACACCCTCTGGACCTATGCGATGAACAACTTGTAAAATTGAATGTATTTAGTTATTTAATAAAATTATTTTACTCTCTTGAGGCAAGCCTATACTTAAATGTGAAAGGTATTCTATTCAAAACATAATTTTTTATGTTTCGCATATTATATCTATGTATACTTATACTTTCACATTATTTTTAAATCATGTTATTTATGATTGAATTGTTCTTTCTTTTGTTATAGAACTTTAACTGTGCATTTTTCGATCCTGCTATATAAATATAAAGATTATTTAATTTTTTTCTCTAATATAAATAAACATACCCATGATTTCTTAACTCTATATATTTTCACATTTTAGTTCCATATATTATCTAGTTTTATTGCAGTAATTTTAATTTAGCGTTTAAAACGCTAAGTTTTGTTTAAGATGACAGGTTCATAGGCGCTGGTATTATAAAGTAGTAATGTGAATGAATTTAGTGAAAATCTGTTTTCATAATGCTCTTTTTGAGCTTTTTATGGGAAAAAATATTAAGAGAATGAAGCCTAAAGGTTTGTTGAGTCTTGAAACCGTAATGCAACATTTAAAAGTTTTAAATTTATGCCATTATTTCAATATTGCCTTGCCTTAAGTTTAAATTAATTAACTGAGATTAGGCAGTGTTTGACACTGGCAATGACGATAAGAATGGAATGTGTACATGTCTGTCGCGTCCACTTTGCATGATCAGCGTCCTTCCCCCAATCAGAGGTCAAGGTCTCACAGGGTTCGTTGAAGCGCAACGCTTCCCCTTTCTTTTGGCGTCTTCCTCAATGTCATATACCGCGCAGGTGCCATATTGCTATGCCACTCGTTAACCCTCATTATCTTAAGAATGTTACAAGTTAAGCCAAAGAAATCGTTTCCTGTATACGTTTCTTATCCTCTCCGCATTTTGTGTAGGTTTTCCACGATTTAGGAAGGTCACTCAAGGTCTAACATGAGCTCTTTTGCTGAAACAATGGAACAGCGCTCTTTGGAAACTCCTTTAATTTTTTTAATGCTGCGTTTTTGTATAAAATGCTCTTCGGCAAAACAAAATCCTTGTATTTTTAAATAAATAATTCTTATATTCATTTAAATTCAATTTAATATTTACCTTTCAAATTAATTTAAATTAATTAATAATAAATATCTTACGACATTTATAAAATTATCAGTAATTTAAAACTATTACTAAAATGACAGATTTTTCAAAAACTTTTAATAGTATGCACGTCTACATAAGTTAAAATTTTAATTGGATTTGCTAGAAAACTGAATTGTTTACTCCTATTCAATGCCCTGCACTATCCTAAGGTAAAATAACTTACGTACTCGAAAACTGAAGCCAAATAATAACCCGTAGATTTAGAAGGTATGTATACATATGACCCACAAGTGTTAAAATTTAACATATGTTAAATGGATCAAAACAACGCAGTACTGTTTTACCAAATCTCCTTAGAAGGAGTTTTTAAATGACATTATAGCCAAAGTTTCATTAGAAGAGACACTGAGGCATTTTAAGTGAAATGTGATAATTTTGATATTCTGATTATTTTCCTGAAATAAAGCAATGCTGTTAAAATAGTTACTTGTGATACAGTTGTTAAAAGTGGCATTGTAGATATTTGTCTTCGATCGCATTTAGCAAGCCTATGAACAAAATTATAGTAATTATAATATTTACTATAACCCTTAAATACAATGTACGCTAGGGCAAAGTCAATACAGAAATATTTTGGGGTAAGTGGACAGTCCAAATATTCAGTCAGATTATAAACGATTGTTACATAACCACGAATTAACCTGCGATTTAAAAGCTCCTTGCTTTAGATTGATAGTTTAATTTGGTAAGTAATTATAAAGAATAAGTTTGCTAGATTTTACCTTTTCTAATCTTATATATATATCACATGCATATAGCATTATTTCTAATCCAATAATTGTGTATATCATTTGTTAATACGCAGTGATTAACTTTTTATGTGCATGTAATAGAAGTTCCAGTATATGATAAAATAAAATCACTTAGCGGGCGTATCACACACACTGTTTTAAACAGTCCTTAATATCTATAAATTAATTACTTTTTATAAAACAATAAATGAAATCTCTCTCCAAATATAAAGAAGTAAATTAAACAGGAAAAACATTTCCTATTAACCAACTGCAATATTCTAGTTTAACAAACTTATTTTATATTCTACATTTTCTTCGCAGGAAAAAAAGCTAAAATAAAAGACTAAGTGAATATAATTAAATGGAAAAATGGATAAATTTAATTACTTGCTGTTTCTTGATTATATTACTAGACTTCAACTTGGAAGGAAACTCTCTGGGTTGTGTATATAGTTCAGAAAAAATACATACGAAGAATTGTTTAATAGAAAGGGGGTCGTAAAACAGGACACCTCAAGAACAGATGCGGTACTCATATCATTATCCAGAGATTTGGGTAACCTCACTTCATACTCTTACTACTGAGAAATACGAGAATTATCTGTATCAAAAAGAATTTTTGTAATTATTAGAGGAATTTAATTTATACATAAACTTCTAAATAAGTGTTCAATTTGATATTACCATGACGGTTGATCATTCACATACAGACTGTTAAGAATTTATTGTATTCCGTTGTAGATGATGTGATTTAGTCTTTGATTAGTGATGGTTCTCTTGCACGTTTTTTCATAAGTGTGCTGCTTGGTTTCTTTCATTGCTTATTAGTTGCATATGACCTCTGGGGGATATGTATGAATACATACATATATTTTGCATATTATTTAGTTGTTCGGGTATTTTTGAAGTATATAGTTCTATTGATCAATGGTTTTAAAAAATGAGTGCGTTTGTGTTTTATGTACTTTCCAAAGAAGAACGCAATTGCTACTAAGGAATAGGTACTGAGCATATATCAGGTACAGACACTTTGCTATTCAATGCTACTCGAAGGAAGTTCTCGCATCCTTTTCTATTTTTCGAACGTGTTTGTGCAAATTATCTCCCATTTCTATTTGCCCAACTTTAATCAATATCATTAAAATAATGTTAGTTTTTACTTCATAATGATTATAGGAGTAGTTTGAAGTGGTGTCATCAACTGTAATATATTTCTGTCATTTTTTAATTAAATGAACGTTCATTCTGATCTTTTTCCGTAATTATCCAATTTTCTATCTTGATATTATTTTTAAGTTTCTCTACATTATGGGATTATTCTTGGGGACTTTAAATTTTCGCTGTTATAGTAGTAACGTCTAAATAAATTTTCCTAACGCTGTCATTAATTACAATGGCATACCAATAGCATATACCAACCAAAGACTTGAACTATATTGATCTCTTAATAGCAAAGTGAGCTATGATAACATAAAAGACAGCAATAGTGGCGATTCTCGTAACAGCAAACTGCGACTGTCTAATCACTTGCAGCCA
The DNA here is from genome assembly GCA_030762175.1 of Metallyticus violacea. Lineage (NCBI taxonomy): Eukaryota > Metazoa > Arthropoda > Insecta > Mantodea > Metallyticidae > Metallyticus > Metallyticus violacea. Next base: position 32,311,413 of record CM060840.1, read on the forward strand.
TGGGAGGGCTGAGTTCTGCAGTCATTATAGTACTCCTTGTCCGCCGATTACAGGTAAAATCTGAGAATTAATCCCCACCTTGTATTTGCCACCCATTTTCATCATTCCGAGTTGCACATACTTTTATTCCAACCGATTTCAGTGATTTTTTAGCACAATATATTGAATAGGAAGTTAAGTTAACCTTTAGGCAACTTGAACATTTTTATATTTTAGCTCACATTCCTCAAATGACTTGCATTGCAAGAACGCCATTTAAAAACTTTTCTGGGTGCGTCACTGCTTCTCATCTTAAAGTAGACATCTATTTGACTTTTCTTCAAGGCTTCCAGAAATACAAAAATGTTAGCATGAAGACTGTTAAAAGTTCTCCCAAAGATGGCATAAGGAATCGCATGCATTTGTAGTGCTATTTGACGTCAAGGAATCTGGTTAGAACACCCCGATGCTGATGGAGCCCCTCAGAAGGCCGGCCTCCGTTACAGACACCAGAATAGGAACACCGCGCCAGCTGTCCTCGTCCTGGCCTTTTGATCCTATAACAGAATGAAATGGGAGAGATTAAAATTCCTGGAATGTAAAAATTCATCCCAATATTCTCCTAAGTGACTTGGAGAAACCATGAAAACCCAAGTTTAGGATTACCAGTAAAGCGGGAATTGAACCCGAAATCTCCCGGATGCGAATCTCAAGTTTTATTGCCCTAGTCACCTGCTCGATTTGGAACTCGACATTTCAGCAGCTTTTGAAATTATGACAGACTACTGCTTTCAGTTGGGCGGCAGGCCAAAACTATCACTAGGTAATTGTGTCATAACGTGCTAAATATAGTTTGGTATGGGTGGTTGAGGATATGATTATATTAGGACATCTGGGCGGTTTGTTAGACGATAGCTGAAGTTGATAGTTTTGTTCAGGAATCTGTTGATCCAGCTTTTGTCAAAGACTGTTTTGGATGTCCGGAAGCTAGCGGTTGTATTTGTAATCCTGAGATTATCTGTGCAGCGTATCAATGGGCACGTTTCCATAATTTTAACATGTACTGTAGGGTCCTGATGATCTAGTAATCATGTTTGTCTTATAGACCCAAGATCGTGGATTCAATATCGTCCATGCTCGATGGATTTTTTCGGGCGTAAAAATCACAAGTATGGCTTCCTGCGGAAGGGTAAAAGAACCCCAAGACTGAAATCTGAACAAAATTATTAGCTGTTTCACGCCCTGAATTTAATGGGACGCTGATGATCTGAGATATTAGAGGGTTCGTAAATAATCCAAATGAATAATTTAACATGACTTTGTCATTGATGCAATTTTTCAGTACTATTATCTGCAGGAACGCTCATATAAATACATTTATTTTTGTACTTGAGATATATTTTCGAACTATATTTGACACAGAAATGAAGCATTTAGATTACAAAAGTGAGGAAAAACCCTTCCATTAAAAAGAGAACATATCTGGCATTTTCTGTTTAAAATATGCCTCCACTGGTGTAAAGTACTTTTCCTCTCACATGCTGCTACTATACAATCACCATATGTAACTAAACCAGAGACGATACGAACTGGCCTTCACTACAGCGGGAGCTTGGAGTGGTACAAGTATTTCGTAATCAAACTTCTCCTTTGTATAACCAAGTTTGATATTGTCTTAAATGGTAATATAAGTAACCATATGCACATGTGCTTTATTAGTTTGAGTGTTCAAATAAATCTACTAATCTGACATTGTTTAGTAAAAATAGCATAGTTACAACATACAAAATGTCAACCATCATAGACAGTAATTTTCATGAAGTAAGAACAATTCCTGTCCATCTATAAACTCATATCCTCAGCCGATGCAAATATTTTTAGACCTTTTCGTTCCATAAATGACCTTTATGATGAAAAGTAGGCAGAATGAGAAAAAATGTGACAATTTCAAAGAAGGGCATACTGTCAAGACCACAACAATCTGAATAGTAGCCTGGTAATTTATATGTGCACATCCTATGCCTATGTGTTTTTTCTCTCTCCTAATTTCTCCTTGGTTTAACTGCAGGACAGGCGAGTAAGAGAGAACAGGGCCGCTTGATTTGGCAGCGTTTAGATATTCCCTTAGGTTTTCCGGATTATCATTCGTTTACCTTTGCCATCTAAACTTAACTGGAACAGTAACTGGAAATATTAATGACTTTCGACATTAATCTCTTCTCAGACGTTTTGTAGATCAAGTTTCATATTGCTTAGGACAGAAAATCGTCATTTTTTTTAAAAAAAAAAGGGGGTATTATTATTGCTGAGATAACTTTTGTCAATTGCTTGGTATTCTTAGCTTTGTTTCATATACAAAATTAACATTAAATTAAATATTACTCGCATTATATCTGAGATTGGACCCATTAGCAATAACGCGAGACAACTAATCTAAAATTAGTATAAATAAACATGTGGATGCATTAATCAATAATAGTTCTTATGTGTTTTAATTTATAATCAAGACAAGTATGTACTCATTTCAGAGGTACAGATCCCTACGCCTACAATAGACTTTCAGATTTTGTGACTTTCTGAGTGGTCGTTTGGAGCAAGATCAGATATTCCTACATATGATTATTTACAAGGGAACTGTTGTACTATTTAGAAAGTTTTCTTCCTAAACATCGTTCAACCAATGTTACTTGAAACTCCATACTAATATGATTGTTTTTCGAATTGAATTTTTTAACACTTTCTCATAGCATAACAGAAACATAGAAAGACATTGCTTAGATAGGGGATTTAGGTATTTTAAATTCTGTTTCAATAAATAGCTATGCATTTTTTGATTTTCTTATGTAACGTTTAAAATATGTTAGACATTGCTTTTTTTGAACTTGTGGACGTTATTTCCTTCCAGGACATTTGAAATAAGTCAGCAAAGTTATATGTGCATAAAATAAGTTGTACAACAGAAGGTCTTCGCCATAAAAGATGAGATGAACTGGTGAACAGAATTAATTGGCGAGGTAAACTGTCTGCTAACAGTCGGAACTGACATTAAATCTTTATGTGAACAATGAATTAATCCTTAAAGCTGATGTATTTTGTACTATGTGACCCCTAAGAATCAGGTCATAAACCTCAACTTGGCATTTTGACTTAAGAGGACGTTAACTGGTATCCTTTACCTTTTTACCAAAGAAATATCGTAACTAAATATATTGTAGACTTCTACAGGGTATGTTATACATGACAACGCTATATATTCATGGATATTTTTAACTACAAAAATGTTTGTAATTTACCCTCTTTATGCAAATATCTTCCTATCTGAGCACAGTTTCCTCTACAGCGGTTTATCCAGAATTTCTGGTTATGGGGGTTCGGTGATTAATTAATGGAGTATATCGCTTACAGCGCCACATAACTCTACAGCACTATATTCCTGCCCGAAGAATATGCCATTTGTTTTAATAATTATACAGGGTGTCTCAAAAGCTCAGGAAGTAACTTAATTTATGTGCAAATATCAGAACATACATTCTTCTCACTTCAGCAGTCACTGGCTAACTGGTGCCAGGTTCAATGCAAAGCCAAGTGTAACTAGCATGCGATAAATCGTACGTCGGTGAATCTCCCTATAGGCTGTACTTTTGTTTTTTCTAATTTATCACAGTTTTTAAAATGACGGATTGAGTGAGTGCGTGCCTAACTCCCAAAGGACCTATTTTTAAGAACGTCATTTATACGATGACAGACTACAGCGCGTTCCTCTTTAACATTCGAAAATTTGGTCGTATGACGCCCTTGTACAATCAACTGTCACGGCTACCCCTCAAATAGCATAGCACTTTCCATTTACGTACAGTCCTATTCAAAATCCTCCGTATCTACCTCCACCCTCAGTATATCGCCTCTCGCTCCATACCTCAGTTCCGAAATTGACTTTACTGCCTATCTCTTGTCGGCGAACACACCTCTACCTAATCTCATGCAATGTGTCACTTCCCGGCATCTGGAACTCCCTTACTCCTGAATCCAGAGATTGCCGGACAATAAAGGAATTTAAGCGTAGATTAAATTGCCATCTCCTCAACTCTATTAACTCAATAGTTAGTCTTTCTTCTGCTTCTTATTCTTCTCTCTCTTCATGTGAAATTCTAAACCTTTTTCAACTCTATTATTATAAATACGTAAAATTTACGATCAGGGTTTATCTTGAATTTCTCTCTGTTATATCCGTATTTTATATAACTATGTATATTTGTACTTTGTATTTCACTAATTTTATTTGCATGGAATTCTAACACTATTTTTGTCAACTCTATAATTTTATAACAAACATGGCATATTTACATGCAGCATATATGTATATTTACTTTGTCTCTGTTATTATTATATTTTATATAATTGTATATATATATTATTCTCTGTATTTAGCTGCTGTTATATATCTGGTAGAGTGGAAGAAAGACCATCTAGCCTTAACTCTTGTCAGTGTGAATATATAACTATATTTAAAAAAATAATTATGCATAGTGTTTTGAAATCTATGAAATACATCAGTGTGTGTATATACCAAGACTTTTTGTCAGTATATGGGCTATTTACTATCAGTAAATCAATGATTTAGCTAGGCGAAAGCTTCTTGCCGGCAATAATGCGCTCGCTGTAATGCTTTTAGCATTTATTGAATATTTATGACAAACAGAATAATTGAGTTCAGCATTACGTGTGTACATCCTCCTCTCCCAGATATGACTGTATTCTTTTGAACAACTGTCTGGAAACTTACTGAAGGTATTTTGGAACTTCCAGATCTTCTGTTTCTATATGTTGTATTTTTAAGATTACCCCATTAATAACAGTCACAAAGATTAAAATTTGAAATCTTGGACAGCACAAAGTAGAATTATTATTCTGTTATTGAACACTTCACTTACAGTATAAATTAAACGTTCAGTCTTAGGTAAGTTGCACCATCTTACAAAATGGCCATAAAGTAGGTCTGCTGCTGCAGGTATTTTGTTTACGTGTCTCTCAGTCAACCCAAAACATTCTCTGGGCAAAATTTTATCGGCCGTTTCACACCCTGAATTGGTACTCTAAGGACCAAAGGTGTTAAAAGACCGTTCTTAAATAAAATAAATATAAATCAAAAGTTAAGAATCCCTTAAAAGGTATGAACCTTAAATACGATTTATACTTACTATATAATGACCCCCAATTTTCTGATTCTGCAATGCAACTAAAAAAAAAAAAAAACATTGGGATTCCCAGTACTCCAATGTTAATATACCTCGAAAACCTGAACCATGTCTCACTACTAAAAACGTAAGTTCTGGAAAGTCTTCAATAAGTAGTTTGTTATACCAACACAATGCTTTTTTTCACTGTCGTATCTGTTTAGCAACTGGAATTTTTATTGCGTCCCCTCCACTGGTTTTATAAACTTCAAATTAATCTGCCAGTTTTTTCAACCATTTCTTGGGAGATGTTTATATGCAAGGATTTAATTCCACATATAACTTATCTACCATATTTCTGAATTTTATATAATTTTATAATTTTATAAAATAACCATTATGTGGCATAGTTTTCACAAATTGAGATTTGTTAATTTGGATGGAATTTGATTTACGGAATATTTACGACCAAATGTTCTCCTGTAACATTTATCAATATTTTGTAACATATGAGAGGCAGTCTTAGCCGTATGTTTTGCTGTTAGCAACTAAAAGTCATTCATAAGTTTCCATATTTAATTGTACATTGAACCCGTTTAAATCATTTATAAACAAAGTATGTTCATTGGGGGTAATAATAAAGTTATATACAAATGTTGGATTAATACTTTTAAGTTTCATTGTTGTAATTTTTTAATGCATTCAGAAGCATATAGCAAAAACGGAATAAAAACAAAGTTCAAGCTTTATAATCTGGTAGCCAATGGATAACAAATATCCGATCTTAGAGGTAAGGAAAATTGCGTACTGAAGAGGGCTCAAATTTCAAATCTCTTCACAACAGCATTTTTTAAACCGTACATATTTAGTTCAATGAAGAAAGAACTTTTATAAGGCTTGTTTTGCGTTCGTTTAAGCTTTGCTTTCCTTCCGCGCGATTTCCTGGCTGCTTGATTTCTGAGTTGTAGTACTAAACTCCCACTTCTTATCACCACTGATGACGTCGTCGAGAACTCAATACTGCCGTCGGCTCGCCACTACTCTGCTCACGTCCAAATCCTCCGTTATAATCGAATGTAGATTACACCTTCAAGTTGTGATGCTTTCACATGAAGGACTTCCGTAATCAAAGACATATTTTCTTAAATGACCCTGATGTCTTTCCGGGACATGTCCATCTTTTAACCGATTAAATACTATTTATATGTGTATCTCGCAAAACGCCAATGAATCTCTGAGTTGTTTTCGCTTGGAAGTTGTCAAGTTTGTGGGTGAAACTTGGTGCAGAATCACATGCTCTAAGCGTTCCATAACCTCGACTGAAACTTACATTTACGACACGTAAAAGAACCTTAGGCCTGAAAGAAGAGGTCTCTGAGCAAAATTTGTCGGCCGTTTCACGCACTGAATTGAATGGGATCCTGATGACCTGAGCTGCTAAAGAGCGTCCATAAATAAATGCAACCAACAAAAAACCATCAAGAAAACCCGAACAGTTTCTTCCATCAGTTGTACATATTCTTCTTAAAAAGCCGCCATTTGAGATGTAGATGATTTTTCTGATATTACCGCCACTTAAGACGTGGCCGACCAAGGCGAAAACAGTGACATGGAACGAGTTTTAAGCAGTGGGCATGTTCATATTTTTAAACTAAGGCATATAATTTGAAAAAAGTTTGTTACAGATTGATAAGATAATGTGATATATTAATTAGTGACTTTAAAATGGATGTATCGTACTTCATAATTTTTAATAACATTATTTAAAATAGTTATAAACAGATTAAGAATAATATATCAGTAAAAACGGTATTATGCAATATATTACAGTTTCAAGGTATTTGGAGAATACTCGCATATTGTTTGAAATAAAAGTCCACCCTTTAGTTCTTTTGCAGAAATCATCTGTTAGGTATCAAAGAAGACGGGATTAGCGTTAATAACGATAAGTAAACCTTTTTCATTGACATCCTTCCTAATGCAGGGAAACGTTCTTATTCTTGTGAATTTTCCTGGAGTATTTTATGCGTTTCAAACCAAAAACTAACCCTCATCGTTGAATTTATTTATGTGCTTGCAGTTCGGTGCGGAGGTCATTTGAAACTAAAAATTGGTGAAAGTTTTTAAAATTCTTTCTGATGAAATTCTCAGAGTTGTATAAATAAACGTTTACTCTTACAAAATCAAAACATTTCTCGTACACATTCTATAACTGAAAGAATTGTTCCGTAAACTTGTGGGAAATTTGAATAATATGCGAACTTCAAACAATTCTGGCAATGAAACAAAGCCTAATTCAGGCTTTCATTTCTGTTGTGTTGTATATTTCATAATAAAGATATTATATATGTTCTCTCTTGTTTTCGTTTTTTCCTATGTGGATCACATGATTGCGTCGTTAAATTATTTCACAATCACTGTACGTCTTGATGGAAAAAATTCCTTTGAGCAGTAATTTCAACACTAAGATGTAACACATTAACCATTTATTTGGAGAGTTAGGTACAAGTAACAATTGCCCTAAGGATATTTAGATGAGGGATATTTAGCACCCGTCCAAAGAATGTTGGTTGCAGTCACTGAAGTTTGCCATTTCACTAGTATGTGGTGTGCAATTTTTATCGAATGCTGCGACAAGTGCCTCTATCTTCAGGACGAAATTAATGAATGTAGTTTTGAATTTGCATTCAGCAGGCTTTTTGAGCGCATTTTCACTACACTTAATGTAGTGCTTTGAGTAGCCATTGAAGCAATTTTGTCGTGGGATGTACCCAGTTGTCAATGTTAGACCCGCGTTGGTGAGCCAAATTATGAAGCGATTTGGTATGGCAGTCACATTGAGCGTGGGCAAAGCATAGAGCTGCTATTTTGTAGATTGGGACTCAACAGAACTGGAGAGGAGTTTGATAGTGTAAATAAGTACACAATGTGATATAATATGTAATTGTGCATTTTATTTTCAAATTCTTTCTCGTCTGTTGGTGTTTGCGTGTGATAAACTTGGTTACTTTGAACATAAACTTAATTGCTGCGTGTGAAACTTACAGACGAGTGCCGCGGCGCGTAGAATTGAAAATCGAATTTATAATGCGTACTGTTTCCGCGAACTGAAATCTTATAAGTTCATATCTCGCCGCGTATAAAACTTAAACCGCATGTATCAGCAATGTCGAACCTAAAACTCTTTAGAGAACTGCTTAGCTGAATCTAACTGAAAACTGATAAATGATTTGAACTGCATGTATCTCGCCGCGCATAAAACTTCAAACTGTCTCGCGGTGCATAGAACATGAGTGATGAGCTGATGCAAACTGATGAACTGCAATGAATAATGAGTTTCCCAGCGAAGCGACCGCGTCCTTTATATTAAAACTCAAATCAAAAATCGTTGTCTAGGAGAATCCAAAATGCACGCGCAAGCTTCGCGCCTATCTT